>JAOBSW010000878.1:0-81948 GCA_026214975.1 Gentiana macrophylla | reverse complement strand
AAGATGGATAGTGAGAGTATGTTACAAATTTTGAGTAAGGTATTGGAATCTTGATCGCTACGTGTAAAGTCACTAACGCCCATACTTGTAGCAAGAATACTAGGTACATCGTGAGTATAGTAAATCACAGTCAAGGTCTCCAATTTACAGAGACAATGCAACTATAAGTATAAACGATTTCTAACCTAATTAGAACATACAGGCGGTCATGGACCAACAATGAACATAAAACATGCTTGGTATCTCTCCCCTCTTCTCACCGATCTACTAACTTGGATTAGTTAATATTTACGCGCATTTCCTCACATAATTTCCTTAAATTAATCGAGCTTAGCTGCTTTTAGAATTATCATTATCCGCTACGGGTGCATCTCCTAACCCTATCTACTCCGACAATTGTAGTAGATAATTTATACGCAAGCTACCCTCCTAATTGGTCCGTATTAGCCTATACGCATAAAGAACTAGAATTGCCGATATCGAGCTCTCAACTCATACCGCTAACCTCCTGACATACCGTTTCGACATTGATCAAAGACATTCTTGTGGTACATTCAAGGCTATGTCCAAACTAACACTTCACTATTCGTATTTCATGCTAGTTTTACTATTACAATAAACATTGGCCGTGATCTAACCTATTGTTAATTGAACCCGCCGATGAACGTGAGTCAGAGTGAATCCAGGCTTAGGTTTTTCTAAATATTGCCTCTCAGTAAACCGGTATAGACCGCCGTTTACCGGGTCACTATTCCTATTCCTCGATCTACATTGCTCAATTACGATTAATCTAAGTAAATCATGGGGTCTTTAAACAAGCGATTAACTAAAAGCATAAATACTTAATAAATCTACCATATCAAGACAAAAAGATATGCTCAAAGCTTCATACCTTCAACGATGGAGATCTAGCTCGATCTACTCAATCTAGAGATGTAGAAAAGGAGAAACCAGAAATAACTCATCAAAAGCTTGGAATAACTTTATTTCATCAAATCGTATATATAAGATTGAATATAATTGAGTGCTTATTAAGAACTTATAAAATAATCAGAATCGTGGCCTTATATATATACAATGACCGACTTATAACTCTCTAAAACCCTAACTGACCTAGTAGAGGTAGAATCAATTTCGTGTCCAACAAGTCCCTCGATTTATCGCCTTAGCCCTCGGTAAACCGGGCTGACTTTTCTTTTTTCAAAGCAGTAATCCTTCTTGACTTCAATTGCTAGGCTCAATATACTCCTTTTGGTCCAGCATCCATTCTCCAATGCTCCAGATTCGGTACATCCCGTAAAACACGCAAACAAGACAAAAGCAATTAGATCAAATCTTTTGGGAAAATAACATAGATGCAGACTACGATCCTAGAAACGCAATGTACAGAGCATTTAACACATATTCCATATAATAACGATCCTATATATCCTCTCTTGAGCAGAATTTGGGGTGAATAAGAGTATAATTAATGGTACCATTTAGTAAAGTTATCAACTACTTCACTTAGCTTTTGATCGTCCCAGAGCAAAAGGCGAAAAAGAAAATAACATCCTCGATCAAAGACACAAGTTAATTAAAAACAAATCTGCTTCACAAAGTCAAGATCAAGATCATGCCACTCATATCCATCAAGAACGATTAAACACTATTCATGTCACGAGCCAATGTGTGTGTGCAATAACTTTCACAACCACTTAGTAATGCATAATCTCACATTACGCCAACTCGTGAGTCGAATCTAACTACCTCTCAACATGTTATTTATTATTCAATTTAACTCGGCAAGGCTGATCGAGAACCAATATATATTACTCTTAGGCTCACGCTTATCGGTCTGCAAAAGTCGCGCGCCTTAGATCCATCGACTCAAATTTTGCCAAAGAGAATATAGATGTATATATTTCAATGCACTTCTCTTTGTTGGTGGGTGAACTCATTTATTTATCTATCCTCATGGCCCCACTCTTGATAAACTACCAATCCAAAATTCCTTTGCCTTTATAAGCGCTGGTGAAACATAATTCGATAAAGCCAGGGTCAACTCTAGTCAAAGCAATATGCTATCGACCACACACCAAGGAAAGAGAGTTATATGTGTCGAAAATGGTGGCTCACAAATGTAACATGTGCTTAAAACACCACTACTTAAGAAGTGGGCACTTACTTTTACTTGTGCAAAGTGAAACGAAGATGAAGTCAATTAACTCAAAAAGATCAAAGATATCATATTTTTTCAAAATTCTATCGAAATGAATCTAAGTCTAAGGGGTGAATTTTGCATCAAAGAGAATCAATATAATCACGTAATTTACGGAATATAATGCTAAGAAGCTAAGTGACGCTCTCACCCTCACTTAAACGAAACATTGTCCCTAATGTAAGATGAAAACGAAAAATGAAAAGGAACTTAGCTTCGTTATGGTGGAACCAAAGAAGAAATGGATCATCGATAAATCATCGGGCTCTTGAAGTAATCCATGAAGAATCTGTATAAGTATCTCAAACAAACCAAGAAGAATGATGGTGACAAGAAACCGTGATAATAAAATGGCGGTAGTAAAAGAGAAAATAAATAACTCAAAACAAATCAAGCCAAATTCATTATATTATTAAAATTCGCTACATCAACTCGATCGGAAAGAAAATAAAATGGAAATAAGAAAAGGGAAAGAACAACAATAAAAGAAGAAAAACTAGTCCTCGTCATAATAATCCTCCTAGTCATCTCTAGGCTCAAACCGGGAGGTGGTCCAGAATCGAAGCAAAGAAGGTAGAAGAAGATGCTCTATAACGAGGGGCAATCCAAGGTGGTGGGGTAGCAGGGAACTCTTAGAAAGTCTATAATTTCTGCCCATCTTGGCGATGTAGACACGCACTCTCTTGCGTAGTGCTCCTCTATCAAGGCTTTCGAGTCCGAGGTGCCGCGTGGACCGGAGTATGCCTCTCTCGATCTCGAATCGACCCGCTTTTGCCTTTTTGAAATGGACTGTGAACTAATCATCGGCTCAGGGTCTTCTCACTCGCCACTAACTGTAACTTTGACTCGCTCTCCAAAGCGAACATGTCAATCATCGGTCCATACGGCAATCGCCGCGCTGGGACGTGGCAAAGAAGCTCATGAATACGGGTTATGCATCGTGAGACCGATGTTGACTCCGAGATCTCGCTTCTAGGTAGAACATCAACTCCGCTTCTCTTCGGTGTGACAGACACCGTGTGCTTGGTCGGCGGTAAGGCGAGCACAGATAAATCGACAAACCACCTTCCTATCCCGGGATAGCTCGCTTTCCAGACGACGGTGGGGATCCTCAGATTGAGCTTCCCATTAGACCCCAAAGTACTCACCTATCATATCCGTTTCTCAAGATCCTCAACATTGCTCGAGGATGTGTACTCTTCTGGGCCCATTGGTGGATTGCTAACCCCATAATACTCATTGATCCGCCGATCGAAAAGTCAACTTTAACACCTGCACTATCACAAAAGTAGCTCCTGGGTTATGCGAAACATAAGCATAAAATTCCCTTACCACCGTGGCGTTGAACCGCGTCGGTGCATCCGCCATGTCTAGAATGTCTTGTTCTTGCAAGGCTCATGGCAAGATTTCTCTCCGCAATCGCCTAGTTCTACGCCCGCTCGATCAACGTGTCTTGCATTCCAATGCCTCGAATGACTCATGATAGCTAATGAATGGAACCGCTCAACCCTTCTATCAAGGGGCCAGCATCTCCGTAGATACTGATAACCACCGGGATGAAGGATGATTGGCTACGGTTTGGACCCATCCTGACAATAACAGTCCCGAACATGATGTCGATTCTCGAAAATGACCTCGTAAACCGGCGCTAGGCTCGATTTATCGGCTCCTGATTTTTTCTAAATTCGATCGGACAAGGTTTCTAGTAATGGAAGATGAAGAATCGCAGACTTCACCAGCACAAAGAACACTAATCAAAGAATAGGGATGGAGGAGAATGATATGGTTGGTGATTTGGTTGGAAAAAGTGGAAGAAAGGCTTGGTTTTGCAGAGATGTGTGGTGATAGTGATGGTGATGGTGGTTTGATTTCGGAAGAATGAGAAATGGAAGAATGTTTTGTGATTTAAGGAGAAGATAGTAGATGGGAATGATGATAATGGTGGTGAATGGGTGGTTAAATTAGAAAAAATGATTGAAGGTGGAAGGATTTGGTGATATAGTGGTATATGAGTAATTAGTGGTGAGGGATTCGAGGGGATGACAGATTGAAAAGCTGATTTGGTGGGATAGTGGGTATTAAGTAAAGAGTGCATTGGAGAACAGAGAAATCTGGGGAAAAGAACCTTTTGAGCTCTCTTCCTAGACACCTCTCCTCTTAGTTTGGCGTGACTAGGTCCGCCTCTCCTCGCCGAGATTTGACCATGATGCCCAAGGATTCCACATTTCCTACTTTAGGCTCAAATCGCTCACTATGAAATACGGAATGACTAGCTTCCGTGAGCCTCTTGTTGTGGCCTTCTCTTCTCTCTCTCTCTATGCATTAGTCTTATGAATTCTCGTCAACGGTTTCTAATACAAATTCTCTCGATGTTTATGCCTCTTCCTTCTATCTCCATAATTTCCACCTTACCTAATCATACGTCATCTTGAAACTTTCCGCCTATTATCTAGGGGCTCAAGATTTTGAAAGATACTGCATCATTATTCAACCTCAAAGTGATCTCCTCATTATCAAAATCCGTGGATCGCTCGCTTGTCGCTAAGAAAGGTCTTCCTAACAAAACCGGGGCACTTGGGTGCTCAGCACGCCTATAACCGTGAAATCAATTGGAAAAGTGAACCTCCTTCCTTTATCGCACACTTCCTGCCGCATCGGGCGGTATATCTCTAGTCCTATCGATGAAAGTCATGGTTCGGGTTTGATTCATAATGACCGGAAGTTTAATCTTTTGGCGGAGGGAAAAAGGTAGAATGTTGCAACTCGAGCCGAGTCGCAGAGAACTAATCCTACTAGTATGTCATTGATGTAAATCGAGTCGAAACGCGTGCGTGGTCTTCTAACTTCACCACGGTGTCCAGTCCGGGTAATCCTCAGGCTCGTAGAATATCGCGGTCGGATCCTCTTCAGATCATCGTAATCATAATCCAAGACGATATGTCAATTAACTCGATAGGAATTCACCCGGGCGATACGCCGCTATACTTTTTTAAGTTCTCTTCGTGCTCTTGCTTGATTGCTTTTCTCTTTTCCACCCGCTTTTATCCGCTTCAGATTGCTCCTCGGGCGGATCCAAGATACATGGAAATTGGTGTGATGTTCAATATTGTCCGAGGCATATTGCTTGACTTGTTTGTTCTTTTTCAACTCGATTTGATCGAATCTCCAAGTGTTCTCGATCTTCCCGCAAAAAACAAATAAAACAAAGAAAAGGTTAGCAACTTCCACTTCAATTGGGTATGATCCCAACAGTTGTGGACCTACTAACTAAAATCAACAGCGAATAACACAGAATGACAAAGGCTGTTCAGAATTTGATTTTCCAGCCTCGGTAAATCAGGTTGCCCTCGTAAACCGGGCCTAAAATTTCTTATTCTGAAGATTAACAGTACAGTTTGATCCGTAATCACTCAAGACTCAAAATAAAATAAAATAAAATAAAATGACTTCTTAATCAAAATTAAAAGTTTATATTTAAATTGGCCATTGTCCCGGCAACGGCGCCAAAAATCTTGATCGCGTGTAAGTCACTAACGCCGATATTACTAGCAAGAATACTAGGTACATCGTAGTATAGTAAATGCGAGTCAAGGTCGATCTCTCAAAGACAATGCAACTATAAGTATAAATGATTCTAACCTAATTAAGAAGCAACATAGAGGCGTCCAGGCCAACAATGAACATAAAACAAACTTGGTATTTCTCCCCTCTTCTCGATCTACTAACTTGGATTAGTTAATCGTTACGCTTACTTCCCCACATAATTTCCTTAAATTAATCGAGCGAGCTGCTTTATTTATCATTATCGCCATGGTGCAACTCCTAACCCTATCTACTCCGACAATGGTAGTAGACAATCTATATGCAAGCTACCCTCCTTAATTGGTCCGTAATAGCCCATACGTATAAAGAATTAGAATTTCCGATATGGAGCGCTAACTCATACCGCTAACCCGCCTAGCCACCGCTGACATTGATCATCACGCTCCTAGGGTCCATTCAAGACTATGTCCAAACTAACACTTCACTAATCGTATTTCATGCTAGTTTTATGATTACAATAAGCAGATTGGCGATCTAACTCATCGTTAATTAAACCCGCCGATCAACGAGTCAGTAGTGAATCCCGCTTTAGGTTTTCTAAATATTGCCTCGGTATACCGGTATAGATCGCCAAGTTTACCGGGTCACCTATTCCTATTCATGGATCTACATTGCTCAATTACAATTAATCTAAGTAAATCATGGGGTCTTTAAACATGCATTAACTAAAACACATAAATACGAACATATCTACCATATTGAAGACAAAAAGGAACGCTCAAAGCTTCATACCTTCAATGATGGAGATCTAGCTCGATCTACTCAAGCTGTAGATGCAGAGAAAGGGGTGAAACTAAACAACTCCTCAAAATTTTGGAATAACTTTATTTCATCAAATCGTATATATAAGAAATATAATTGAGTGCTTATTAAGAACTTATACAATAATCAGAATCGTGGCCTTATTTAGATACAATGAACGACTTATGACTCTCAAAACCCTAACCGACCTATTAAAGGCGATTGAATCAATTTCGTGTCCAACAAGTCCTCGGTTTATCGCCCTAGCCCTCGGTAAACCGGGCCGACTTTTCTTCTTTTTCTTCAATGCACTTCTTCTTGACTTCTATCACTCGGCCCAATATAATCCTTTGGTCCAGATCCATTCTCCAATGCTCCAGATTCAGTGACATCCTATAAAACATGCAAAACGATACAAAACAATACCAAATCTTTGGGAAAATAACTTAGATGCAGATCACGATCCCGAAACATGCACATAGAATTTAACACATATTCCACATAATAACGAGCCTATCTTTCCTCTCTTGAGCAGAATTTGGGGTGAATAAGAGTATAATTAATGGTACCATTTAGTATGCTATCATATCTCTCTCGGTAATTATCACCCCATGTCACGCCTAATTAATGTTTGGTAGTTCAAGGTCTTTTCAAAGCACTTGGATTAGCATTTTTATTTTGAAATAAGAATCTATAGTGATAGGTTTAATCAGCCGTTAGTTTATAGTTTACCTATACAAATTGTGATGCTAAAAGAGTTTAGCATAGATCGCGACAGAGATAATCATGCTAGCCGTTGTTCTCAAGATCTATCTATGATAGGACGTTAGTCCTAAAGACAAGGTGAAAGATGATGCTTATGGAAGGTTTCCTTTGCTACTACAATAGAACCATCACAAAAGTAATGCCGGATCATAGTCCATGAAGAGTCATGAGCAAGTATGAAAGTGAATCTGTGAATGTCGAGAATATCCTTAAAAAGTTATGATGGTTTCCTAGTTTATCTAAACTAGGAATTAGATAAATATAGATGTACAGCACGTGTATCCCGAGTCTTATGAAGGCGAGTGAGCTACAGCTTTGGGTTTTCATCACTTTAATTAAGTGATACAGTTGAGTCGGAAATGTTTCTCAAGCATGGGTCACTCAGAAATTCTACAACTTATCCAAAACACAAGAGTACCTTAGATGTGCAAACAAGTGAGCAAAGACATGGATATAATAAGGTTCATTCGTGAACCTTGTATGGTTATTCCACCTTTTCTACATAGTTGATATAGTAAGGGATTCATTGCTTGAAGCAAGGACCAGGGTCTCGTCAGAGATTCATGTGTGTGTTGAGGCGGTTCATTTGACTTGGTCATTTAGAGCATGGTATGAAGATTTTCCGAGTCCCAATGGATAGCGATTCGCTCACGGCTAGGGGCTGGTTAAGCAGTATTGCAAGAGATTCTTGTGTTTCAACTTGGTCTTGTGTACGAGTGATTGGTTTTAGGCCAAGTGGGAGATTGTTGAATAGTGTCCTAAACCCAATTGTTGGACTCGTATCCGACCGGTCGGATCATTTCTACTGCTTTTTTTTTATGATTATACATATATAATAAATGGCTTTTCAGTTGTCATATGTTTGTTCCTTAAAGAACTAATTATGAATTTTTATATGATAATGTCCTTAGTATTAAACTGTGATAGAGAAACCATGATAGGCGATTATGGTTGATGAGATCTCTAATCGCTTTAATAAGTTTGATACTTAAATGTCGCTAGGCTTATGTACTATTAAACAGGCATTGATAGTACAAACAAACTAGCACGTATTGTAGGGTCTTCTGCCTTTAAGTAAGGTGGATAGATCTCGCTCATCGGGTAGAGACACTTAGACTATACGCGGAAGTGTATTAGAGAATGCGTATGTTAGATCGACCCACTTACACCGCAAGTAAGTGTCACACTATGTGGCGGTTGTGTAATTATCCTCAGACCAGAGTCTACATGGCATCACGGTGTGATTGTCATGCTTTGACACTATTGAGGTTTCTAGCCACGGGGCGATCATGCGGTAATGATTGTGTGTGATATCAAGCATGCAAAGTATACATGTTTTGTCGTCCGAAATCGCTGCACTTATTAGCAAGGGTGTCCACGGATTATTGCTAATGAAACAAACAAGTAATATAATTTATAATCCGCTAACCTCAAGTATAAGGATCGTAGTACTAAGTGGTTAATGCCGGGTCGATCCTACGGGAACCGATGGTTGTTAATCCTAGTTTTTGCCTAACTAAACTATGTCACTAAAACTTAACTAAACAGGAACTAAACTAAACAAATATGCTGAAAATAAACTAGACAGAGGACTAAATCCAAAGCTAGGAAGATTTGGTTGCGAACAAATTAATCTAAAGATGCAATGGAAAAATAAACTAACTAAACAATTCAAGTTTCAAGGTTAAATCAAATTTAAAACGGACAAACGAGTATTGATCCACCTATCCAACAAACTCTAATCTCGCACTCGATTATATTGCGCTTTCTATCAAGTTGTGGTTCATCTTATCAAAGGTATGAATCCTACTGTAGATGATTCGCTTATTAATTTCTATCTCTTCGATTTACGGAAATTAGCGCATCATAACATAAGCAAAGATGTAAACTTTAACGCTTTAACCTAGATATTCAACCTATCAACTTTCGCTTGACATAGATTAAAGATCCATTCCTAAATCATGGTGATCTAATGTTTATAAAGACTTTCATCAAATATAAAACATCATACATGCACATCTTTCGATATAAATGCAATTAACATCATAAGACATGATAAAGGAAACAACTTTGATTAAAAACTTACAATATAATCAAGAATCAAAATTAACGAATGTTGGATGGCTTCACAATGCTCGCTTGATTGAAGCCTAGCCTCTTAGCATCCTTTGAATAGCTCAATTGTTGAAGTAAATTGCATAAACTAAACTAATTTTATCTAGGAATTGAAGAACATAAAATCGAGTAAAATCGAGTAAAAACGCAGCTGTAGTCTGCCCCTAGGGTTAGTTCAAGATTGTCAATTGGTATCCATATGTGTGAAAATAGCCTTGTATTTATAGCCTCCAAAGTCGGTTTGGGTAAGTCGGTCCGGTGGACGAGCGCTCACTATAATGGACGAGCGCTCACTCGCTTGACTTCCTTTCGGACGCTGCTCACCTCCGCTCATGCTCTCTCAGATCAAAATCGCTTTTATGGACGCCCGTCCCAACTTCCGGACGCTGCTCAAGACGGACGCCGCATGGACGAACGCTCATGTTGCCTTGAATGGGATTCTTGCATACTTATCTCTTTTCTTCAATCCACCTCGCCATTATCTCTTCCTTTAATCACCATGTCTCGAATTTCATCTTTTTTATCATTAGTTGAACTCTCATAATAATACCTATGAGACATGGGAAAACATTGCAAATCGTAGTAATATCCAAATAATTATAATTCAACCATAAAACCACATAATTACATCAATATTATGATTAAGCCCTTGAAAATACCGCTTACTAAATATTTCCATATAAGACCTTATTATTAGGCAAATTATACAAATAAAGGGGAAAAACATCACAAAATATAACCTTATAAAACATATAATTTCACCCTTAACAACTCCCCCACACTTAAACTTTGCTCGTCCCGAGCAAAACAAAACGAAAGTTAGGCTCGAGAAAGTAGACAGCATTTAAAACAACATCTCATATATTCAATTACTTAGGTGTTCACCATCGTAAAGTGCATAGCCATAGGAAACTTCCACTAAATCCACACTTGAGGAACTCAAAGTAAAACTAGCTAATACCCCCTCGTAGAATAGTAATAAATGACACTTATAAGATGTACCCTACAAACGTGACATATCCCGAAAAAGAATGATCGAATGAATCTAGGGCCTTTCTGAAATACTCAGAGGATAATCCCTACATCATATCTTTCAGTTTATACTGGGGATAAGACTAACAGAAACTAAGCCTTATTCATTTCATAACATATCTCAAGTTGATTGAATTCATTCACTTTTTAAACACACATTAGAAGAAGCCCTTCATAGCAGAATAGGACATTTCGAGATAATCCCCTACCTTACTCCAATCATAAGGCAGCTTTTCCTAACTGTCGTGAGCTCTTAGTCATCATAGTGGAATAGGACATACGTGGTACACCCTACCTCACCCAAATCATCGACTAGCTTTCGACACACACAATTAATTCATTTAATTCAACTTTTTCACTTTGACAATAGCTACGTGTTACTTATCACATTCAAACTTCTAGATATTCACAGTATCTCATACTTTGATTCTAAATACAAACTATCATAAGTCTCACGATATATACGTAGCACTAAGTACATGACTTATAAGATAATCAAAAACTACTAATCCAAAACGGGGTATAACTTTATAAATTAGCTCATCATTCACTATGGCACGTGAAAAGTAAATCTTGATGAAACAACTAATTTATCAAGTATATGAAAGATCGTGATAGATGACTCGATAAAAACAACAACCCTAAAATCGAATTGCCTACTCGACAAGACAGAAAAACAAAAGTGTCGAAAAATTTCAAAATTTTAGCCTCATTTTGCATAATAAACAATCTAACGAGTAAGCAAACTCATATGCATAGATTAAATCGAACTGCCCCTCCCCACACTTAAAATGCAACATGTCCTCATGTTGTGCAGTAAAGTAAAAGGATAAGAAACTTAGTCAGATGCGCAGAGAAAATCGAGCAGCTTGGTCCGGCCGAGCATGAAAAGGCCAACGATCGCAAAAAGCGTGGAAAACGCCCAAACGAATTCAAACGACACTCGACAAAACCACCTCTGCAACATTCGAAAAACAGAAAACTCGGGGAAAACGGGTATAATATGGCAGTAGAGATAATAAATCAAAATGGATTAAATAGAAAAGATCACCGATAAATATGCCAATACAAGTCAATGAAAGAAAATAAAAAGAGTGCAGAGAGCCTTTTGGCTTACATGATCATCAAGAACATACGCCTATGATAAACAACAAAGAGCGTAAAACTAGAAAGTACAAGGAGCATGAACAGGGCTAAAAGGAAAATGCCAAAATGTGTAGGTACAACCAAATCGAATTAAATATATCAAAAGTGCAACAACAACCGTAAAGATATATATCAAAATAATAACTCAAGGTAGCCCCGAGTCGCCTCAAAGAATGGATCATCAATAGCATCATCGCAAGAGCATCAACCGGAGAAGGATCTCAAGAAGGTACATCGGTAGATGCAACAGGTAGGGTCCGGCCGTGCAAACAGGTCGTCGTGGAAGTGTCTACCGGGACGCCTTCATCAACCGTATCGCCAGGCCTCTTCACCGCCTCAAGCATCTCACCAATCACTTTCAATCGGATCGTAGAATACGAACTCCACGCCACTCTCCTCAAAGATACTCATGCTCCTCGGATTTTTGCCTCCACAACACACTTGAGCACCGACATGATATTCTTTTGCCCCTCGTGAAGCTCCACCATCCAAATCCCGTAGGCTATTCGCCATACTATAGCGTGTCCGCCCCCGCGCCTGACAAACTAGAAAAAGAAGGACCCGCGGAAGGTGCCGTGGTGGGAACCGCTCAGATGTCGCAGTCCCAACCTTCTCTCTACGGATGGGGGGTAACTTTGGTCTTATGGTCCGCCAGATATTCTAAAACTCCGCATCTAGACATAGCCGATGAATCAAATGTGGAACTATCAAACTCCGTGTATATACCTTCTGGTTCATGAAAATTTCATCGAATAAGGCTTGACCTACATCAACATTCAATCCGAAAGCTAATGCATACAACATCCCAAGATCACTAATCAAAATGAGTAAGATTATTCTTCGATCAAACGACTCAATAAAACGGCATTGACTCTCCAATCTTCGGTCCACGTCGTAGTTGATCAACTCTTTCCTTGCACCACGGGCCTCAATACCCACGCCACATCCGACAAACCTTCAAACGCAATTCCTCCATAGATCTCGACCATCCTCACGCTGCCTCCTAGCAATCTCCTCTTTATAGTCTAAACCCTCGAAAACAGTAACTTGTATTTCTCATTTATGACCTTCGCAGTAAAAGGAACCTTGACACCTCGCACTCATAACATACTCGTGATCTAGGTCCGCCTCGTAAAAATTGGCATAGAACTCTCGGACAATAGAGTCATTGATGTGAGTAGAAGGAATTCTTTTAAGGCGCACTCACTTCCTAGCCTTTAACATGCTAGCTAACGCAGGATCAACTTGAGACACTTTCACCTCTCTATCAAAAATAAGACTCCTCGGTTGAGTAATGCTTAGTGTAGGCTCCATAAGCTAAAGGATTGACAAACCGACGAGGCATCGAAAGAGGATGACAGCCTTTAGACTTTTTCTTAGAGGTGCTCATGTTCATGTTCTTCTCGCACAACATCCTCCTCACCACCCTCAACTCTAGATGGCACGGCTCTAGACGACTCCTCACCTCGGGTACCTCGAGACATTCTAATGAGAGGACCTCATCATCTTCCCTCGCCTGCATTGGAGGAAGAATCATCCCGTAAATTAGTTCTAGCTTGTTGAGACGTTCTGGGGGTGATCTCGAAAGACTATGCCTCTGGCTGTGGTCCAATTGGGATGGATCAAACTCAGGACGCTTACGCTGCCACTTTCTCCGGGCTACCCTTTACCATACCTCTTCACCACAATTTTCTCGAACCATTTCCAAGGATTGAACTTTCTAAACAAATCAAAAGGTACCCGCTTAACGCCCAAATCGGGATTTCAAGTCAAAACACCCAAACAACCACCACAAAAGCAACACACCTTCATAACTGTAATTTGGGGAAGAAAAGGGCAACAAACAGAAAATAAAACATTATGAGTGCATATTCAAGAAAATGAGTCGAGCCAAGATCGAACTCACAAAAACTTGAATGGAATCGAGAAAAGTTGCTATGTACTTACCAAACGCTATGTAGGATGATGATCGAATAGATTGAAGCCTAAAACACCAAGATTGGCTACCAAAATGCGAACTTTGTCAAAAGGGTCGCACGGAAGAATCTCTCGATTCTTGAAATTTCGTTGTTTGTTGGGGAATCAAGTTATGGAAGTGAAAAGAGGGTGTTTAGAGCGCGCTAATGCAACTTGAATCACCCAATTTGGTTCAGAAACAAGGATTTTAGGTTTGGAGAAGGGGGAAAGTCGAGTTCAACTTTTGAAAACGCAGAAAAATGAAGGTTCATGTCTAGAACAGATATATATAGGCTCAGAGTGGACGCTCGTCCATCCTGACGGACGGGCGTTCACTAGTAACCGCATGAACTGGACGGGCGTCCATAAATTCAGACGCTCGTCCATAGGGCATTTTTGAATACAGGATAGGAGGTATTTTTGTAGACGGGCGTCCACTATATTGGACGAACGTCCATAAAAATAGTAGTCCGGACGGGCGTTCATATTCATGAACGGGCGTCCACCAGAAAAAAGTGATAAAAATCATAACTTTTCACACATACGCTAAATTAAAATCGAAGTGCAACTCTTATTAATATCAAATAAAATTCAAAAATACAATGATGAAAGATCAAAACACAAAATAACTTGGAAAAATAAAAACATAACTAAAATAAAATTGGTTGCCTCCCACTCGCTTCGCTTAACGCCGGGGCTCGACGTAACAAAACCTAAGTAATAATAGCTAGTCATCATAAATCTCGCCTACTATAACCCCGATAAGACGACGGAGCATATCAACAAACCGGAGGAAAGTCATAGTCATCCCGAACACCCCAATCGCTATTAGCTGCCTCTACACCTTGAAAGTGCTCATCCTGCAAAGATTAGGGCTAATCACCAAGATCGGATCGCTCAGATCCGATACGGTCGCCCTAAAGCTGCCTGCAACTCCTCAATGGTAAAATCTCCACCCCGAGCATCGGGAACAATGAGAACATAAGTGACAAATCCCGATGCGGGTAAGAATATCTATATCTATATCCGTAACTATCGTGCCCCCCAGTGTCCATCCGAAACGCGGTGAGAAGGAAATCCTACTAATGAGAGGGAACTCTTCCGCAAAATACCGCACTCTATATCTAATCGAATGCTAAACCGACAGAGACAGACAAAACTTAATTAGACTTAGCTCGTAACATCAACAACTAAAACAAAAATAAACACACAAAGAGAGTGACTAATATAATACGGATATCAGATGCCTCCTAGTGGCGCTTATTGGTTATTTTCGTTAGCTCGACACCATTTAAAAGCTCACCTGATCAGGCCATTTGACTTTTCTCGCCACCCATTACCTCGCTTAAGTTCGGTCGTGAATGTGGCCAGAAAACGACACTTAACGCACGGGATTAATGCTTTGATAGTTTTCCGTATATGTTGAACCTTTCCCATGGTTGACTTTCTCCTTCGTAGAGTCCTCTGATGACGTTTAAGTTTTTGCTCCCTTTCATATTCCTCCATATCCCAACTACCTGCTAGAACTTCTTGTGATAGACCACTACCGCTATCCTCGTGAGCAAAGATTGGGTGAGACCTCGTCAGAGTCATCGACTTCATTAACACCACATCCAAGGATATCGAGAAATTTAACAATCAAAGGCTTGTCTGTAGGTTCACCAATATAGTGTTTGCACCTTTGACCATTAACTCGAAAGGGTTGGTCTTTATAACCGAGTAGTTCTAGAACGCCTCAGAATGATTTTGAGAATCGCAGTGGGCCGGACCATCGTGTCCTCGCCTTTCCGTAAAACAAATGTAACTGGAATTATATAGAAGGACTCGTTCCCATACTTGAAATTCTCTTTTCTTAATTTTGGCGTCATGGAGGAGTTTCATCTTATCTTTGCTTATCCTGGCGCTTTCGTAAGCCTGGAGTCGGAACTCGTCTAACTCATGCAGCTGCTGCAGTCGATGTTTTCCACATGATTGGGAATCAAAGTTAAGAAACTTTGTCGCCCAATAAGCCCTATGCTCTAACTCAACTGGCAGATGACATGGCTTGCCGTAAACCATCTAATATGGATATGTACCCATAGGGGTTTTATAAGCGGTCCTATACGCCCATAGTGCATCATCCAATTTCAAACTCCAGTCTTTTCTATGACTGTTCACTGTCTTTTCCAGGATTTGCTTGATGCTTTGGTTGCTTCGCTCAACCTGACCGCTAGTCATCGGATGGTATGGTGTGCCGGTCTTATGGCGAACACCATACTTTTCAAGAACTTTCTAGGGTCGGTTGCGTAAATGCGCTCCTTCATCACCGATCAAGGCTCGAGGACATCCAAATCTCACAAAGATATTTTTCTTTAGAACTTCATGACCGCTTTATGATCATTGTGAGTTGTGGCTTGAGCCTCCACCCATTTCAAACATAGTCAACGCAGACTAAGATGTATTTGTTGCCACACGATGAAGGGAAAGGTCCCATAAAATCGATGCCCCACACATCAAAGACTTCGCACTCTAAGATGGGTTTCAAAGGCATGTCAAAACGCCTTGTCAGAGTTCCGGTTCTTTGACACCTATCGCAAGCTTTACGTAAGGCTTCGATCCTTAAAGATCGTGAGGCTAATAGAAACCGGACTCGGAAGATCTTAGCAATCTGCTTTCCAAGGACCAAAGTGACCTCCAAGCTGGGTCCACTATGGCATTGCTCGATAATCTTTGTTGCTCGATTCAGAACGATCTCCTAAGCAAACCATCTTTGCAGATCTTAAATGATAAGGTTCATCCCAAACGAATATTTCATATCGTAGAAGAACTTCTTCTTCTCTTGATAAGACATTTCAGGGTCAAGATATTGGGAATGAAGATAATTTACGATGGAAGAATACCATGGGACGCCCTGAGAGCAATGCATCGATCAACATGATGTTTTCTGAGGAAAGTAAAGATCTATATCATCGAGATCACCCTTTTCCTCTCTTAACATCCTAGAAACATGATCCGCCACTACGCTCTCACCGCCTTTTATCTTTAATTTGAACGCCAAACTCTTGGAGGGTCAAGATTCAACGCAAGAAGCGCGGTTTAGCCTCTTTCTTAGTCACGAGATATCGCAGCGCGTGATCACCCACACAATCACTTGAGCACCCAAAGAAGTAACTACGAAAACTTATCCATAGCAAAGACTACGGCTAATAATTCCTTTTCAAAGGGTCGGGTAGTTAACTTGAGAAGGATTCGGCAGTGATCGGCATAATAGATAGGTCGAACTTTCCATTAAGCTTTTGCTCTAAGACTGCACTAACCGCATAGTTGGATGCATCACACATAAGCTCAAAGGGTAGGTTCCAAATAAAGCGATATAAGTGTTGGAGCAGAGATCGACGATTTTTGAGCTCTCAAACGCTGCGTCTGCAGCCTATCATCAAAAGTGAACTCAACGCCTTCCTTAAGTAAGGTAGACAGGGCTTGGCGATCTTTGAAAAGTCTTGAATGAATCTTCTATGTGGTTTACATGTCCGAGAAAACCTCCGACTTCGCGAACATTCTTAGGATAACTCATCTTCTCGATAGCCTCCACCTTAGCCCTATCTACTCTCAATACCTTTATGGACACTTTGTGGCCAAGAACTATCCCCTCATCTACCATAAAATGGCATTTCTCCCAATTGAGCACCAAGTTCTTTTCCACACACCTAGATAACACCTGATCAAGATTATCGAGGCAATCATCGGCGATTGACCAAAGACCTAAAAGTCGCCCATGAATATCTCCATACACTTTTCAACTAGCCCGTCAAAGATAGCCATCATACACCTTTGAAAGGTGGCTGGGGCATTACAGAGACCAAATGGCATCCGCCTGTAAGCGAATGTACCATAAGGGCATGTGAAAGTGGTCTTCCCTTGGTCAATAGGATCGATGGGTATCTGGAAGTATCCTGAATAGCCATCGAGGAAACAGTAGAAGGCATGCTCCGCCAGACGCTCAAGCATCTGGTCAATGAAGGGAAGGGGGAAATGATCTTTCATTGTGACCTCATTGAGTTTTCTATAGTCAATACAGACTCTATAGCCTGTAACGAGCCTCAATGCTATCTCTTCTCCCTTCTCGTTCTTCTCAATAGTAATCCCTCCTTTTTTGGGGACTACTTGAGTAGGGGATACCCATTCACTGTCAGCGATGGCGTATATGATTCCCATATCTAGAAGCTTAATGATTTCCTTCTTGACTACTTCTTGCATGTGAGGGTTAAGCCTTCTCTGGGGCTGTCTGACACATTTGGCTCCCTCACTAGTCTTGATCTTGTGCATGCAGATGTCGAGGTATTCCTCGGATATCCCCACCGCCATCCAAAGGCTCTTTCGCTTTTTCTCAAGACGCTTAACGCTTTGACTTTTCTATTCGAGATAGCTTGGCAGATATGATCAAGGGAAGCTTGTCACCTTCACGTAGAACACATACTTAAGATGTTTAGGCAACGGCTTCGTAACTAGATCTCATGGGGTCCTCTAATCTCGATTTAAGCCCTCCACTTTTCAACTCAACATCGCCGAGCTTACTCAAAGTGGCTCCACCGCCAAAGCTTCTTCTCTTAATAACTCATCTTCAAGGTCACCGGCAATTGATCTAGATTAACCACGCCATGACTATTCAGACATCGATCAATCGCTTCATATTCCACTTCCACACCGTGACTTGCTCTTCCATACAATCATTGAAGTCATTAAATGTTTCCTCAATGGAAAAGCCGGTTGGAGAACTAGAGGGTACTTGAATAGATTTAGAGACACTATAACTTACCTCTTGGTCACCAACTCGATAGTCACTTGCCCACCATCACAATCGATGAGGGCTCGGGTCAGAGATAGGAAAGGTCTACCAAGAATCGTGGGGACGTTTTCATCTTTTCCATGTCTAAGACGTACTAATCGATCGAAAGGTAAATCTATCAATCTGAACCGTAACGCCCTTCGTGATCCCCAAAGCTTTCTTAAGATCGATCGATCGAATTGTAAGCTCATAGTTGTGGGTTCTAGAAGGTTTTGCAGATCGAGCCGCTTGCACACGAGACTTGGGCATAAGGCTTATAGAGGCACCTAGATCGCACAAAGAATTGTAGTGGAAGCCTAGGCCTCCCATTAACACCGTAAGCACGAACTTTCCAGGGTCACCTCGCTTTGTTGGTAAGTCTTCATAATTTATCAAGGAACAATCCTCACCAATTTGCCTTTCCATGCCTCAAGTAACTTTTTTCGAATACACAACATCCTTGATGAATTTTGTATACTTAGGCATCTCGACCAAGACCTCGGATAATGGCAGATTTACCTGAGTATTTTTCAAAAGGTTAAGCACCTTTCCATATTTCTTATCTTCACTCAGAGGGATGTTGCTCTTTCTCGGTGGAAAAGGGAGTTTCTTTAGATCACTTTCAGAAAAAATCTTCTTTGAGGATGCACTTACGGCTTTATCCTCCAAGTCTTTCCACCGAACAGTCTTTTCAGAATTTTTCTTAGTCAGTGGATCAACCTCCGACTCACTTGAGTTCTCACCCTCAAGGGGTCAGCCACTGAGGATCTGCTTTTCCGCACCTCTCGTGGGATCACCACCTAAGTCTTCTCTTGCAAAGAAAGGGGATTGTTGGTGCTCACTTTCCCTCCCGCCTTATCGCTGGCAGTGAGGGGCTAGTGGTTTCCTGGAAGCCGTGGGGACCACTAAGTCGTGTACCGCTTAAACTCATGGTACGGCCTCCTCTTTACCATATTGCATTGATGGCACGAGGTCAAGACACCGTCGCCGCTAAGTCACCGAGCAACATGACAACCCTTAGGATTTTTCTCGCAAGAAAGTCGGGCAAGTGCCCTTGGGGTCTTGATGCTAATCGCCACCACCGCCTCTATCTGCTGTCTCAAGATTTTTATTCGCACTCATTAGGAGCTGAATATTCTTGTTTTGCTCCTCTCTAAATGAGTTCCATTCGGCTTTAAGATCAGTTGAACTTGAGGGGCCTTGAGAGTTTGGGAAATTTGGAGAGTATGGCTGGCTGGACCGACTTTGATAATTAGAATTGGAATTAGAAGGCCAATTCTGATTGAACCTTTGTGTGGAATTGGAAAATTTGAGTTTTGGTTCTGATTGAATCCAGGGTTTCTGTTGAAGTTTGGATTCTGATTAAAGCTCGGATTCTGGCCGAAGCCCCGATTTTGAGCATTATTCTGGCCAGAGAATTGGTTATTGAACCTCGGCTTAGATCGCCGAAAAAGCATTCACTTCATGATTTTGTCCAATCATGGGACGAAGCGCAAGGTGTTCTCCGGATCATCACATACTTGGCATGTGATTGGATTATACCGCCCATTATTATGAACAAGATTGACTTGATGAGCGTAGGGGACTCGAATTGACACCGCCGCATGTGGCCACCTGACAAAGAATTTTTCGCAATACGTAACTCCGAGAGTTCTCAAGGAAACGAAGGAGTCCGATTACTCGGATTAGAACAGCTTGTCGGGCTTGAGAATTAGCCATTTGCTTTTGCAACATGGCAATCGATTCTCAGATAGTCACTTCCTCGACCTTGAGAGGAGGAGGAGGTGCCTGAATAGCTTGATAGGATGGAGCATAGTTATATTTGGCAATGTCTTCGAACAATGCCCATCCTTCGTCTGGAGTCTTCTTCAAAAACGCCCCACCTGATGAACTATTGACCATGGCCTTGGTGAGCTCGGTCAATCCGCTAAAGAATGTATTGACTTGCCTTTGCATCGGCAAGCCATGGTGGGGACATTTTCGGAGGAGGGACTTGAACCTTTTCAAAGAATCAAAGAAAGACTCATTTTCCTCGCGACGGAATGTGAAGATTTCATTCAAATATCAGCCGTTTTGATGGAGGAAAATATTGACTCAAAATTCTTTTTCAAGTCCGCCCAGTCGTAATGGATTCCGGCGGAGAGAGTGATACCACTCTAGTGCTTCCCCGCGCAAGGAAAATGGGAAAAGTTTGAGCTTGATTGCGCCCACACTTACACCTTGATGCGGGTAGTACCGCATATGTAGAAATGTGTAGGTGAGTGTGGGGGTTCTCTGATTGATAGCCGTGAAAAATTGATGCATGCTGCATCATCTGAATAAGTCCTGGCTTTAGCTCGAAAGTTGGAGCAGTAATGGTCGGCATAACGATTGCGGGGTTGACGGTGACTGTGCCAGGCATGGCGTAGTCTGCCAACGATCGCCTATCTTCTGCCGCCATTATCACTATTTTTTCGATTTCTCCTGCAAGATATTGCTCAAATTCTTGATCTAAAGCGTTTCCTTCGTTGAAACGAAGTCTCCGCCTATTGGGTCGGACTATGGTCCGCTAGGGGTCAGGGGAGTAGATTAGTGGTCCCTTATGACTCCGAGTTTGCATAAACCGAGGCCCAAATCAAGATATTGAGCAAGAAAGAAAGGAAAAGAGAAAGAGAACTATAAACTAAGAAGCTAACAACTTAATCTAAAGACTTACAATCTAATCTGAGATCAAAACCAAGAGAAGAGAAAAGAAGAGAAAAGAAGAAGATGATAGAAGGGAAGAGGAACGGACGGGCGTCCAAAATTATGGACGAGCGTATGCCTCGATTTAAGACTGAACGGACGTTCAGAAACTGAACGATCGCCTGGTCTTTCGTAATTTCTTGGACGGGCGCCCAGAAGATGGACGCTCGCTCAAGGGGTCAAACGAACAGATTGAATTTTCTTCGCGGACGGGCGCCCAAACACTCGTCCGACTAGAGTAAGAATCGGACGGGCGCCTGTAAAACGGACGCCGCCCAATCAAGCGTAACGACGAAAAAAAGAGAGTGACAAACAGAAAACAGAGCATAGACTAGAAGCAAAAATTTTATATTAACTACTCATAGAAACACAACTAAAACGACAGATAAACGAACAAAAACAACAAAACTACTAACTACAAACAGAACTGAAAAGATCTAACCTAAAAACAGGAATTGAAAACAAAATAAAAACAAAAACAAAAACTAGGCAACCGTCCGGTTCCCCGGCAACGGCGCCAAAAACTTGTCCACGGATTAATGCTAATGAAACAAACAAGTAATATAATTTATAATCCGGCTAACCTCAAGTATAAGGATCGTAGTACTAGTGGTTAATGCCGGGTCGATCCTACGGGGAACTGATGGTTGTTAATCCTAGTTTTTGCCTAACTAAACTATGTCACGAAAACTTAACTAAACAGGGAACTAAACTAAACAAATATGCTGAAAATAAACTAGACAGAGGACGAAATCCAAAGCTAGGAAGATTTGGTTGCGAACAAATTAATCTAAAGATGCAATGGAAAAATAAACTAACTAAACAATTCAAGTTTCGAAGGTTAAATCAAATTTAAAACGGACAAACGAGTATTGATCCACCTATCCAACAAACTCTAATCTCGTACCCCGATTATATTGCAGTTTCTATCAAGTTGTGGTTCATCTTATCAAAGGTATGAATCCTACTTTCGTAGATGATTCGCCTATTAATTTCTATCTTTCGATTTACGGAAATTAACGCATCATAACATAAGCAAAGATGTAAACTTTAACGTTTTAACCTAGATATTCAACCTATCAACTTTCGTTTGACATAGATTAAAGATCCATTCCTAAATCATGGTGATCTAATGTTTATAAAGACTTTCATCAAATATAAAACATCATACATGCACATCTTTCGATATAAATGCAATTAACATCATAAGACATGATAAAGGAAACAACTTTGATTAAAAACTTACAATATAATCGAAGAATCAAAATTAACGAATGTTGGATGGCTTCACAATGCTCGTTTGATTGAAGCCTAGCCTCTTAGCATCCTTGAATAGCTCGAATTGTTGAAGTAAATTGCATAAACTAAACTAATTTTATCTAGGAATTGAAGAACATAAAAACTGATAAAAACTGAGTAAAAACGCAGCCTGTAGCTGCCCCTAGGGTTTAGGGTTCGAAGATTGTCAATTGGTATCCATATGTGTGAAAATAGCCTTGTATTTATAGCCTCCAAAGTCGGTTTGGGTAAGTCGGTCCGTGGACGAAGCGCTCACTATAATGGACGAGCGCTCACTCGCTTGACTTCCTTTCGCACGCCGCTCAGCCTCCGCTCATGCTCTCTCAGATCAAAATCGCTTTTATGGACGCCCGTCTGAACTTCCGGACGCTCGTTCAGTACGGACGCTGCATGGACGACTGTTCATGTTGCCTTGAATGGGATTCTTGCATACTTATCTCTTTTCTTCAATCCACCTCGTAATTATCTCTTCCTTTAATCACCATGTCTCGAATTTCATCTTTTTTTTTTATCATTAGTTGAACCTCATAATAATACCTATGAGACATGGGAAAACATTGCAAATCAGAGTAATATCCAAATAATTATAATTCAACCATAAAACCACATAATTACATCAATATTGCGATTAAGCCCTTGAAAATACCGTTTACTAAATATTTCCATATAAGACCTTATTATTATGCAAATTATACAAATAAAGGGGAAAAACATCACAAAATATAACCTTATAAAACATATAATTTCACCCTTAACAAAGGGTGAATATCCGAAAGGGCCTTCTTATAAGGAATGTCTTACTCTCGTGAATCTTTGCAAAGTGGATGTAAATGAATTACTTCTAGAGAGCATGATAACCAGATTACAAGATACGGTTGTTGATGTTTGACACTTGACTAACGACCGTATGGATATTATTACAAATGATAGGATTCTATTTACACGGTAATCAAGCTTCACATGAAAGGTAGTAGTCATTGCATTTGACTCTTCCGATGATTGGGGGTCACGATGTGTTTCTAGACGCTATCCCGTGATCGTTAGGTATGAAGGGCATTTTCGTAATTTACACTTTGTGCCAACGGTCAACTTATTCGGAAGCCTATCAGGTCACACACATATGAACATCTAGCCGATTAAAATGCGGTTATAGTTGATAACCAAATAAGGAAAGAATTTATCTCATACTATAAAGGTTATAGTGGTAAATTAATATGGTGATATTTATTTATTATGAATAAATATAATACAAGATATTAATTTTGTTGATTTATTAAATGTACACATAGTGTATGTGTATTTCAATATATATATATATATATATATATATATATATATATATATATATATATATATATATATACACACGTATTTTGCAAATTAATTAATCATAGTATTATATTAATTAAAGAAAATATTAATTCCCAAATTAATGGGAGGAGGCGCCACATGTATTGGATACATATCTTAGGAAAAATATTTAATATAAGATATTGAATATTAAATGAGATAAATCAATCAAAGGGATTTTCCTTATTTTATTAGGAAAATGTTTTCTTTCTCATAAATCTACTAAAATCTAATCCCAATCGATTATTGGGGAAGTGCATGGGGCGCATGTCACCCTATTTAAGAGAGACTTGGCTAGCTCTTTTGTACAACACAATTCCAAGAGCTAATAGTTCTTGTGAAAAATAGAAAGGTTTTTAGAGAGAGTTTAGAGAGAGATAAAAGGCCGGTCTAGCAACCAGATTTTTCTAGTAGCAATCCAATGATGGATTCCGGCGGGCTGTTCGTGTGGATCACCGGTAGAGCCCGAACACTTGGCCGGCTCCGTGCATCACTACCCTTCTTAGACGGTCAAAGCGTCGATCTTTTAGATCAACCAAGGTAACCACCGTCTACTAGTTTATTTGTTTATTGCTTAAATGAAGTCGATCCTGGTCAAAAGAAATAAAATTTTAAATTCCGCTGCGTTTCCGCGTTGATTTCCTGACAATTAGAAGCTTCAGATTTATGCCTCATAAGAGAAACTCAAGTAAATCTAGAAAAATAATCTACAATAGTAAAGAAATATTGTTGTCTATTCATAATATGTTGTTTCAAAGGACTCCAAATATCCATATGAACAAGATCAAAAACAACATTTACATCAGTTGTACTTAGAAATATCAAGAAATGATCAAAAAATTAGAAAAAGATCATATTTTACTCTCAAGAACTGAAAAACACCGAAAGGATGAAGAATTCTCTCAAGATTCTTCAATAACCAGAGAAAACGCAGGAAAACTTTCAGAAATTCTTAAATTTCTTCTTGATACCATGTTGAATTGTAAATAAAATGCGGAATCAATTTTATTGAACTAAAATCAACAAGTTAGTTACAATGCTCATATTCATGGGGTATTTATAGCTTCATACACCTCATGAATCAGTTAAAATTAAGATACAAACGGTTACAACAAACTATGGCTGAATAACCGTTTACTATACTAAACAACTCAACAAACTATTAAGACTTCATGTGGTCTCACGAGTTCCTCAAAGATCGCACTCAAATATTCCCTTAATCACTTATATCAGAATGTACACGCCTCGAGAGTTCACGCAACTAAGCCCGGTTTCTTTGGCACAACATCGCAGAAGGTCGCTCAACAACGATATCTCGTAATATGGTGAATCAATATGAACTTACTCATTGACGTATTCATGAGTGCACCATGAATAAATCAATGAGTAGGGGACATTGATATACGAAGTCCGACAAAAGCGCGCGGATCCAAAACGTGGCCCATGCATAAGCCTAGGAAAGGATAAAACCTGCAGCCCAGCTATCTCGCCATCATAAAGCCGAGCCAAACAAACGTAAAAGAGCCTGCCTCATGCCTTTACGGTCCTCGCCATCAGCCGAGACGGAAGACGACAGTTAAACCAAGTATCCAACTCAACTCACAGCACCTGAGGCCGACTGCTCGCCCCTCCACTGCCGTCCCCAAATGACCAAGCCCGCTTAACTTGGAAAATATACACAAGCAAACAATAGCATAGAGCCCACAACGGCCATGTTACAAGGTCTCCCCGTCGAGCTCGCCTCCTACAGAGCTTGTTTGACGACAAGCATAATCTCTACCGCTTTGTAACCGCCGACTATGGCATCTCAGAATAGCGGCTTCTTCCCACACACTAGAACTACATTATTTTGGCTTGTTCCCTTACCCTAAATGGTAAATGACAGCCACATTGACACAACCATAATCCCCCCAAAACAGCCACATTTACGATACTTGATCTTCATATTGTTCTTGTGACTAAATGACATAAAAAAGTAGAAAAATCACACATAATTATCTAGATATCCACCACTTAATCCGTCTGTGATAATTCCGACATTATCAACTCCGATTCATCATGAACTAAACATACAGATTAAATGTTATTTTATTTTGGTTTTTGAAGTCTTAGGTCGTTAAGAAAAACGAGCCTAGATTTTTTTGTTTGCATTATGACAATCCCATTAGCTCCCTGCAGTCGCGTGTGTGTGTATTTTAACTAGTTATAAATTATGTAACATGATGGAGCAGAAGATGAAAAAGACACGATAGAGATCTTATGAATGTCCTATGGCGGTATATAATATGAATGGTGTCTTTGCATATTCGAAATTTGATTCACGAGGTAGATCGTGCTCAACTTGTGGAAGTTGTAGATACAGGAGGTAGATCTTGCTCAACTTGTTGGGTATCATAATTTGAATGATGTCTTTGCATAATCGAAATTCGATTCAGTTTTGGTGCGAAAGAATCAAACTTTGGGCCTAGCTTCAACGAAATATTCAATCGGACTTACAAATTCCGAAATCCATCACTGATCCAACCATCTACCCAACTCATCTAAGAGAAATCCTTGCTATAATACCAATGATGTAATAGATTGATCTCCAATGTAAAAGAAAAAAAAGAAGCGAACCCAAACTCTTAAGATTTTTATTCATGAAAAGAGGTTTCAAGATTAAAAAATAACATAACATTTAGGATAGTAAATGTATTTATCGGCTTAAAATCCCATATAGCTAAAACATAACCACACGAAAATATCCCATTTGGATATCTATTAACTTAAAGCATAAACAAAATACTAGTTGAATAATGATCTCCTACATCAAATTGTTTAAATTTATGGCGGTTCCTTCCACCATATGATGGTACCGCTATAAAAATTAAAGTGGTAGCACCTAAATTATAGTTTGTATTGTCTATTTTAAGGTAGGGTAGGAAAAAAATGTAGTGTACAGAAAAAACAAATTTGAAGCTAATGGCACGTTTGGATTGTGGTAATGGAATGGAATGGAATGCTTTTTTCATTCCATTCCATAAATTTGGCGTGTTTTGCAATGGAAGAATGAAATGGATGATTTTCATTCCATAAAAAATGCAATGGTATGGCCGGAATGGAATAGAAAATAAACTCTGAAACAAAAAACGATTCCATTCCATTGCCTACCAAATGCAGTAATGGAATTATATCATTCCATTCCATTGCATCTAATTCCAACAGTTTCATTTCATTCCATTTTCTCTAAAAAAAGTTCTAACGGAGATATAGGTATTTAATGAATTTTCTCTAAATGTTATGTCTCCATCACACTTCATACAACATTATGGCTGAAATGACATATAACACGTGTTGGTGTCTTTGACATTGCTAAATAGATTACACACGGTGGAATAGAGATATTTAATTGTGTTATATTGGCACAATCAATTATTCCATTTAACATAGGTTGCAATAAAGAATAAATTTTACAATATACCAAATCCTAATCATAGATAGATTGACATTTTGATAATACAACAACAACGACCAAAAACAAAAAACTGCAATAAGCAAAACACATTTTTGATTTCATTGCTAAATTATCAGTATTGGTGAAAGTAGTACAACTTTATTATATATCACTACCAAAAGATATACTCACGGTATTCTCTTAGAATGTGTTCTATGTATTTGGATATAATTTCTTTCAACATATAATATTGCAATAACAAGCATTCTTCTGACAAAACGCAGTACCATTGTACTGTTTTGTGCATTCCATTTTACAGAAACCAAAAACGCATTTCCTGGGGTCCATTTCTACCGTGCAAGTATTCTCAGGTTGAGGTACTGGATTTGTACTAATTGTTCGCGCCATTACTCCCGCTACCATGTAGTATTATACAAACTTAATAAAATTAGTTATATATAATACAGTTTATAGATATGTGAAAGTAAAAAAAAAATTAAAAATAGAATAAATGACAAACTCACTAATGAAAATCATGAAGACCATTACAATAGACAAATAAACAGCTTTTGCCATTGAATTCAAGTAAAGATTTTCAACACTACCTCTCTTTTTTTTTTGTATAAAGCTATTTTCTCACTTAATACCAAATGAATGTTTTGAATTAGCAATTGAGTTGATGTGGAATTTATATTTGAAGTCTGATTTTTTTTGCCTTGCATTATATGGAAATGTATTTTGCACAAATGATTGACTTGTCAAGTGTACGATTTGCATACATGTATCATTAATTATGATATGTGAAGAAATCAATACATTCAGTGTATTTGTCTTTATACAAGTCTTCGATGAATAGACACACGACTTACTAGTTCTTTACTAAAATTATACTATATATCAAACTAAAATATATATATATTTCATTGCATGGATATACACAATGTTACCAGATACATAATAATTACATAAACCAAAAATAAATTAGTAACACGTCTAAAATGAAAACTCATAGTAATAAGATTTTGAATATTGAAAAACCATATTTACAACAAGTCTATACGCATTTTATTTTAAAAAGAACATAGGAAAGTTTTAAGTGGTGTAATTGGAGTCAATAAATGTACCCCACTAGTATTTTTATTTCTCAATTTGATTGTGTGGACATGTAAATCGATCTTACATTCTTCCCCGAATTAATCCGATTGTGCTAATTTTCTTAAAGTAAATATACTAATATTGATATTATGGGGTGACGGTCGTAGAAAGATTGTACCGAATGACATATATTAGAGATTGTACACTCTTTTATATAGAACACTTTTACATTCAGCACTTTACTTTCAGTACTAGTATGATCCATTGCACACTACACAACACAGAAAACCAAGACAATGCTAATTTTTAACAATAACATATTTCTGCTGCACTCACTAAGTGATACAGACTAGCTTAGTAAAGCACACGAGTGGTTTCACCAGTTTGTCTTACTCACTTGGTTCATTCATTTGAAAGAAACTCCAAAAAACGAAAAGTGCTCATTCACCCCCCTCTGAAACTCTTACAAGCCTTTTATTACGGGACCAACAGGCGACGATTATAATGAATTAGGATTTACTAGGTATTCGGATATAGCGATAAAGACCGTCGCAGATCTGAAGAACGCAAACACTATTTCATGATTTCTTCACCAACGATTCAGATCTATACATATACAAGGTAAATAAACTAACTACTACATAGCAGAACTAATAATAACAATCAACTCATACTAATCACAAAGGAAAAACGACAGATCCACATCTAGAAAAATCCGAAGAGTCATACCCTCGATGCTGAGCATAAATCCTCTGCAGATCTTTCCCTAGAAGGCGAGTCCGTCGGATCCATGACTAGAACTCATATAAAATAAATTAAAGAAAAGAAATAATTTTATTCCATGATACTTGTAGTATTCAAAATTCCGGTACAATGAAAATGAGGCTTGATGGCTCTTATTTATAGTGAAATAACCAACTTCGCTAGCTCCCAAAACTACCCCTCGTCCAAGAAAACGCGTTTCCCAAAGCTTCTAGGTAGCTCGCAACTGCGGCGGTGCTCTTGCAACTGTGAGGTCAAATTAGTACTTTTTTACGACTTAGCTTGGAAGGTTCTAGAATGCCTTAGGCCCGATTCTTCATCCAATTGCCTAACTGCCTCTTTAACACATTAACCAAATCTCATTACTTGAAAATTGTCCAATAACACACGGTAATAACAATTCTAGGAATAATAATGCAAAATACCAAATACTCGACTCATGAACCCGATATAGATCATTCAACACAAATGGTTCATATAAATGACCGAAAACAACTAAATTTGGCTTAAAAGAAGGTGAAATGTTGATGTCGTATGATGTATCATTTTAAGCGCCAACATGAGGTAGATTAGTTTACGACTAGTGATCAGATACAAGTTATCTTCCAAAAGCGGTGAATCACCATGTTGTAAGGTTTGCTTGTACTCCATAGGTGTCTTAGTAGGTTTAGCCCCAAAAAATCATATTCTTCTAGGAGGCTGAGTGTGTACTTTCTTTGAGAAATGGATATGCCTGCAGGAGTTCTGAACGCCTCAATACCTAGGAAATATCTCAAGTTCCCAAGGTGTTTAATGGTGAACTGTTGATGTAGGGCATCCTTGACTTGCTGAATTAGTTGCTCATTAGGACTTGCTGCTATTATGCCATCTGCATATACCAGCAAAGTAATAAAAGACCGTCCTGACCCTTTGGTGAACAAACTATGGTCATTTTGGAACTGAGTAAATCCTTGGGCTTCCAGGGAATCAGTTAACTTGAAATTCCATTGTTTGCGGGCTTGCTTTAGGCCATACAACGATTTTATAAGTCTGCAAGCTTGATTTGGTTTGGTTGCTGCAAAACATGGGGGCAGCTGCATATACACTTCTTCATGTAGATATTATGTAGGAAAGCAGTATTGACATCCATCTGATGGAGGTACCAGTTATTGGTTGTTGCCGCTGCAAGTAAAGCCCTGACTGTAGTGATCATGACAACAGAGGAGATGGTTTCTTGTTAATCAATGCCATATGTCTGAGTGTAGCCTTTTCCACTAGTCTGGCTTTGTATCTGTCCACTGAACCATCAAGATTGTATTTGACTTTATATACCCATTTGCACCCAATGGGCATATTGCCTGGGGGCAAATCAAATGTTTCCCATGTATGAGTTTTTTTGTAGAGCTTCAATCTCCTTTTGCATTGCTTCTTTCCATTTCATCATTCTCGATATCTTGATTGTATGTTTTGGGTTCTTTAATAACATCAATGAAATTAATGAATCTGGCATACTCTGCTGAGAGTTTTTCCAGATTTATTACCTCACTCAGCAGATGTGGGGTCTGTTGAACAGTATGATCACCATCTTGATAAAAGGTTGGTGGTTTCCTTGTCCATATGGATCTTCTCAATTGGATAGGTGCAGTTGCCTGGCTAAAAGGAGCATGCATGTCCAGCGTGTCTGTTGACTCATTCAAGATATCATAAAAATCTTCCAAACCAAATAATCGGGATGCGAGAATCAATGAATTCCTAATTCTCTTTTTATTGTCTTTTTTGCCACCCTATCGATAATTCCCAAAGGAATTCCAAAATAGAAATGAGTCTTCCATTATTCTAGTTAATTTAGAACATAACGTACAATCTTTGAATATTTGAAATTTTAGACTATGCGGAAATTTTTTCTTAGTATTCAATGAGCATCTTGGATTTCATAAAAATTGGGGGAAATATAATCCTTACGTAAGGGACATTCTATTTTTATATTATTTTAAATAGGAATCCAGGTATCTATCAAAAGAAAGAAATTCCAGAAATGAAATAAAAACGAGTCAAAGTAGATTGCCCCACACTAGCACTTCCACGCAATAATTCTACCAAAGGTGATACTATTATAGGAATTGCTTCGGGTACACACCAAGCACTACACTTAGATTTATTAGATTTGTTGATAAAATATCAGTATTAAACCCGAAACTCCCGGCAGATGGCCAGTAGCCCCAAGAAAGGAAAGAATCGGTTACATTTTTAATATCATCTCCTCGTATTGATTAATGTATTTAGTCGATCCGACGGGACTGACGGGGCTCAAACCCCCAGCTTCCGCCTTGACAGAGCGGTGCTCTGACCAATTGAACTACAATCCCCAGGAAATAAATAGGTGGTCTTCCAGAAATTTGGATTCTTTTTTAAAATGCGGATATGGTCGAATGGTAAAATTTCTCTTTGCCAAGGAGAGGATGCGGGTTCGATTCCCGCTATCCGCCCAAGATAAAAATAAAATAGTTTGATTAAAACTATTAAAACTAAACTTCAATATGATAAAAATGATAAACAAAAATATTCAAAAAATATGATATGATTATGATAAAGGGTATATCACCTAGGCACCCAGAGACGAGGAAGGGCGTAGTAATCAACGAAATGCTTCGGGGAGTTGAAAATAAGCATAGATCCGGAGATTCCCAAATAGGGCAACCTTTCGGACTACTGCTGAATCCATGGGCAGGAAAGAGACAACCTGGCGAACTAAAACATCTTAGTAGCCAGAGGAAAAGAAAGCAAAAGCGATTCCCGTAGTAGCGGCGAGCGAAATGGGAGCGGACCGAAACATGCCACTGAACGACTCTACTGAGACAAAGATAGGCTGTCGAGAACGTAGAGGAGGTAGGATGGGCAGTTGGTCAGATCTAGTATGGATCGTACATGGACGGTAGTTGGAGTCGGCGGCTCTCCCAGGGTTCCCTCATCTGATGAGATCCCTGGGGAAGAGGATCAAGTTGGCCCTTGCGAACAGCTTGATGCACTATATCCCTTCACAAATAGGAACTAATAAATAGACCCGCCAGTCCGTAGAAAAGACATTACGATCCCTTGCGGAAAAAAATGATTGTATGAGAAGGAAAAAAGGATATCAAATTTCGTCCAAGGTAACTGGACGTTCCAACCAATAAGAATCCCTCATGAATTTATCTTGAATTGAGATATTTTGGCTCAATTTTATCCTAGTTTTGTTGAGGGAGCAGCTCCATTTTTCACCCTGAATTGGTCCAAATATGCACGGGAGCTCCTCTAAGTGTTCCGGTAGGTGGAGTGACTCTGGGACGAATTTTCAACGTGCTTGGAGAACCTATTGATAATTTAGGGCCTGTAGATACTCGGACAATATCTCCCATTCATAGATCTGCACCCGGCTTTATACAGTTAGATACAAAATTATCTATTTTTGAAACAAGAATTAAAGCGTGAAAGTAGGATACTCCAAATTCGAGGGTCAAAGAGTTTTAGAAAACGTTCTTGGCGGAAAAAAATGTGAATGAAAGATCCCACTGAATTGAATTGGGTCCATGAATCTAATAAATAGTGAGAATTCTTGATCCCTCTCAATTCGAAAATTGAGGATTTGAATTGATGTCCTCGCATTGATTCCTCCTAAATTGCCCTCAGTTCCAAAAAATCATTTCTTCTACTAAGACATTTACCGAGGAGGCGCAAATCTTGTCTCCACATTGGATCAAGAACAGGATCAGAAGGATCAAAAATTGCTAATTCATAGAGAGCCATCGAACCAAATTTCAACCACAGAACCAAAGCCATATGCATTATATGAACAGAAAGCAATCGGCCGGGATCATTCAATACAACGGTATGAACACGATACCAAGGCAAACCGAAACAGTGCTTTACCCCTAGATGTCCAGTCAACTGCTGCGCCTCAACGTATTTTGGGGAGAACCAGCTAGCTCTGGGTTCGAGTGGCATTTCACCCCTAACCACGGAGGGATCATATCATTCGAGCCTTTTTTTTCATGCTTTTCCCGGAGGACTGGATCTGGAGAAAGCTACAATCATTAGGATTTCCCTAATCCTCCCTTCCCGAAAGGATTAGCGTGATATTCTTTTTCCTTTCCGCAGGGACGGTCTTAATAACGCTGGTTTTAAGAATGAGTTATTGCCCTTCTCCGACCCTTACTGCCCAACCTGAGAGCGGACAACTAATGCGTTCCACTTATTGAACAGGGTTCTATGGTCGGTCCGTGACCCCTGGATGCCGAAGGCGTCCTTGGGGTGATCTCGTAGTTCCTACGGGGTGGAGATGATGGGGTCGGTCCATGGATTTTCCTTCCTTTTCTTTTGCCTCATTTCACTCAAAGGGTTGATGGGAGATAGTGCATCAAGCTATAAATAGTAATATGGACCCTCTCAAAACGGATCAAATTGCACTTCACGCTCCAATTTTTTTAATCTCATGTACGGTTCTGAAACGGAGATTCTTTTCATTGAATGGCGATCGGAACGGATGTCAGCTCAATCCGAAGGAAATTATGCGGAAGCTTTACAGTTGTTAATGAAACTTTTCATAGGAATCTTTCACAAAATACCCAACCAATAACCAGAATATTATCAACTAATCAGAATTTTCATTATTAGACCATGCGACTTGACTTGCTAAATACATCATTATTGTATACTCTTTCATATATATAGCGCAACCCAAATTTTCTTTTTTACCTTGGTCTTTTTTGAATTGAACTAACTAATAACAATTCCTCGATATCTTGTTCATTCACAACAAGATTCATCTTAAGTAAATGACTCTTATTTTTCCTAGAGCAAAACAAAAAAAAAATCAAGAGCTTCGAGCCAATGAAGACTTAGAAAATTGACTCAAGAACAACTTTCATGACGAGCTCCATTGTAAAATTCAGACCTAATCATTAAGTAAGAAGCGATGGGAATGATGGAAGCTGTGAATGCAAAAGATTCTATGGAAAAGGAAATCTTACTGATTCACTGGTCGGTTGGATTTGTTCATAATGATCAAATTATATCTGGTCTTGTTTCCACCTTTCCAGTCATTCTTGATACAACTTTTAAATATTTGATTTTTGGTTATTTAAATCGAGTATCTCCGTCACTTGTAGTTATTTATCATTCAATGAATGACTGATAAAAAATAAAAAATCCACTGATATTAATCTAATAAAATGAAAATTAGAGCTCTAGTTATTTTGTAGTTGTACATAAACAAAGTATTGAAAATCGTACAACAAAAAAAGTGTGTTAGAGGTATATGTTTTTGGCCACCATATACCTATGTCTCCTGACAAAGCAAGAAGAGTAATTGATCAAATTCATGGACGGTCCTATGAAGAAACACTTATGATACTAGAACTCATGTCCTATCGAGCATGTTATCCAATTTTTAAATTGGTTTATTCTGCAGCATCAAATGCTAGTTACAAAAAAAATGTCCATGACTGGTAATGGCACAAGCATATCAGTAAGATTTCTAGATTTTCCTAGTACCCGTTGAAATAGAGGAAAATAAGTCTCATGAAATTGAGTATTTTTTTAGCAACAAAGATATATTTGTTGGTGATGTCTAAAAGAATGGAAATCTTGGAGGTGTTTGAGTTTCCAAGATATGCACAGGTCCTACACTTGGAATCAAATTTTTTCATGTACAGCTGAAGTGTGCAAAAAAAAAAAACTAGGCATCCAAAAACTTTAAACACTGACTAATCTCGTTTAGTGCCATAAAGCACTTCATGTGGAGTACTTTCCTTCAGCAGTGATGTAGGTGTGACATTAATCAACTTTATAGCATGTAAAAGACAAAAACCCCAATACTCAATGGGTAAATTACTCTGGAACCTCAGACTCTGGCAACATTCTGCAAATATTGATAATTCCTTCTAACAATTCCATTCTGCTAAGGTTTGTTGACAGAAGATGTCCAATGTATAATGCCTTGCTGAGCATTGTTAAGGGTGATTTTGTATGATTTATACCGTTATATTTCGTAACGATTTCTCCCATAGTCTGATAAATAGCATAGAAAAGTAAGTGCTTATTAGATTTATTGAGCAAACGAGTTTTAAATGTGTTTAAATGCAAAATCGAGATATTTACGTGATTTTATCGGTGTTTTATGTTTATTCGTATGATGTTACATTTTGCATGTTTCTATCATGTTGTTAGGTACGTTTGCATGATGAGTAAGGAGCTTAAACGATGATCACATGAAGATGGAAGAGTTGAAAGATGTTTAAGTGAAGAATCATTGAAGAAACCGGAACCAGGCACTTCATGGGGATTTTGTCCACACTTGTAGGCACTTTCTGGGAAAGTTGTCTTGATGAAAGTTGTAGAGGATTGAAATAGCTTTCCAACGCATGTTGAATCACCTCATTCGGAGCCCTATAAGTGATGTTATGAGCAAAATACTGGAGCTGAGTAGTGGACGGGCGTCCATAAAAGTGAACTGGCGTCCAGAATCGTATTTTACATTCAGAGAGTTCAGACGCCACTCAGACGAGCGTTCAACTGGCGTCCAAAGCACCTGGACGGGCGTCCAAGATAGTGGACGAGCGTCCACGGCACCGACTCAGCGAAACCGACCTAAAAATCTATAAATAGGCGCGATTTCTCAAACCCTAATCACCATATTTTCGACCCTAGGCGGCCCTAGCCCCTTGGGGGCGACTTTTGCTGTTTCTTTTCAGTCAAAAACATCTTTTTATTCCTTTTATTTTGTTGATCAATTTCGATGATGATTAGAAGCTAAGGCTTCCTTGAACAAGCATGTGAAGCCAATCTCCGCAACGTTTTCAATTTCAATCTTTGGATGTTTGTGAGTATTTTAATTAAAGTTGTTTCTTTTCGATGTTTATTTGTTATGTTGCAATTGAAATCGAGAGATATATTGCATGTTGATGTTTACTATATGATGAAAATCGATGTAAACCTAGATCACCATAGGAAAGATTAGACTTTTAACCTATATATAACGAGAGTTGTTAGGTTAGAAATCTAGGTTGCTAGATTGAGAGATCTTACACCTTGTTTTGATAGCATCAATCTTATAGATCGAGATATGAGAGATTGCAAAACGAATTATCTACGAGAGTAGGAATTCATGCCTTAGTTAGGTGAACCACATCTTTAGTTAAAATCATCACCAAACAACCTAGAGAAGGAATTGAGAGTTGCGAGATAGGTGGACCATTGCTTGTTCTTCGTTAAATTAATTTAGTTGTTTCCTTAGTTTATAAATTACAATTAATTTAGTTAGTTTGGTTCGCAACGATCTTTCCTGGCTTTGGATTGTTGATCCTCTGTCCAGTTTATTTGTTTGTTTTCGTTTTTAGTTTTGTTTTGTGTTGTGACGTTCTTAGGAAGAATCAATAAAACTAGATTAAACAACCTCGATTCCCTGTGATCGACTCCGGTATCAATCGCTATACTACGATCCCTACACTTGGGGAAATACCGGATTATAAATTATATTACTTGTTTGTTTTGCATAGATAAAATCCGTGACAAGCATAAAAGTCAGTAAGCGGAAACTCAGCTCCATTGTTAGATCTAATAATTTTATGAAACTGAGTAGAGGAAAACCTAACAAAGGATTTCACAAGATCAGAAGCTTCAGATTTACGCCTCACAAGAAAAACCCAAGTAAATCTAGAAAAATCGTCTATAATAGTAAGAAAACATTGTTGTCCATTCATAGTATGTTGTTTCAAAGGACCCGAAATAACCATATGAGCAAGATAAAAAAAAACATTTACATCTGCTGTAGTTAATGGAAAGGGATTTTTCTTTAATTTTGCCATAGGGAAGACATAACAAATATCATGATCACAAAATTTGACATTAGCAGACTGTGAATTAATGACTTGCAGTCTCTTATCTGGAAAGTGTCCTAGTCTGTGGGATAGTGGACCTGACGGGGGCCGAATTCACTGGAAATCTTGGGATAAATTATGTACGCCGACTTCGGAAGGTGGTTTGGGGGTACACAGCCTTTTTGATGTGAATGACACTTTTGCGATCAAGTTATGGGTCCGTTTAAGGCAGAAAAAAGGTATCTGGGCTAAAGCTATCTATACTTACATTATTGATCAATCCCCTCTGGATGCTCCCGAGCCAACGCCGCTTCATCGCTCGGTAAAACTAGTTTTATAATTTATAAACCGAAACACCCCAAGTATAAGGATCGTAGTATAGGATGTTAACGGGTCATCCTAAGGGAGTGGAATGTTTATTGGATCAAGGAACAATTATTCAATCGATTATGTCACGACTATTAACGAAAACTAAAGTTTATACTAATTATGAAATAATGAACAAGAATTACGATGAACAAGAATTTGGAAAGTAAAATTTGCGTAAAAATAACAATTAACATCTAGGGTTCCTAAAACAACTAAACGTAGCAATCAAATTGATACGAACTATTCGATTTATCAAGTAATTAAAAAGAACGGCAAGGCAACGGGAATCCACCAATCAACCAACCTAACCCCAACTAGATGGCAAGTTAAAGATACGATTTTTAGTAATGATCTATCACGAATTCGATTAAATCTCTTTAAACGAATTCTAGGGTTTCGTTTTCATTTTCAAGTAAAACTAAACAACATGCAAAACACGATCATGAGTTTGTTTCCAACACTCTACTCAATTAACTATAAACGATCTCTCGAATTATAATTAAGTGCATCAATTGAAAAGATCTAAGTTTGAATAATATTCTCATACAAATCCAAACAAAAAGATAGTTTTATCGATCTTTCGATTCAAATAAAACGTAAACAATATAAAACGATATCCAATTGACGAAAAACTGTAACTTAACTCACTAAAAATACAGCAAAAATCTCTCTAGTTGGTGTTGATGTTGATCGGTTTCATCCGTTGTCCCACCGCGCTGTGCTTAGCCAACAATCATGTTGTTAATCATGATTATTGGATTGGAAGAAATCATCTTATTTTTAGGGTTTTTTGTTTATATGCGGCTGCTCTTCGAAATTGTATTCGCGGGCCGATCAATGGTATGGGAATGAAATTAGGGTTCAACATGCGGCTGTTTAAATAGAAATCAATGTCGGCCGCTATGTTGTTTTGGCCGGGCGCTCGTCCTGATCTTGACGCCCGTCCGTAAGCTTCGACGGAGCCGAGACGCTCGTTTGCTTGAAATCTCAAGACTCAGACACGCCGCCGCTCCCTGGACGCTGTCTCCAATGCATGGACGTTCGTCCGATGTGTTTGCTGCAACTCTGTACTAAATTTCTGCATGGGACGCTCGTTTGGCACCTTGAACGTCCGTCTGGACATGGACTGAGCTTTGGACGCTGGTTCATTAGTTCAGACGCCAGTTTGCTCAGGTTGGACAGCATGCAAACCCTAATTCTCAGCATTCTTGATCTTTAATTGCAAGTCTATCATTATCTCCTTTCTCCCATGCAAATCATCAATGTAACATCATCTAATCCTCCTTCATGCCATGCAATCATGCCTACAAGATGATCAAAAGCATGCAAGATGGATAGTGAGAGTATGTTACAAATTTTGAGTAAGGTATTGGATATCTTGATCGCGTGTAAGTCACTAACGTCCATATTACTAGCAAGAATACTAGGTACATCGTAATATAGTAAATACGAGTCAAGGTCGACCCCATAGAGATAATGCAACTATAAGTATAAACGATTCTAACCTAATTAAGAAGCAACATAGAGGCGGTCATGGACCAACAATGAACATAAAACATGCTTGGTATTTCTCCCCCTCTTCTCACCGATCTACTAACTTGGATTAGTTAATATTTACGTTTACTTCCCCACATAATTTCCTTAAATTAATCGAGCGAGCTTTCATTTTAATTATCATTATCCGCTACGGGTGCAACTCCTAACCCTATCTACTCCGACAATTGTAGTAGACAATTTATACGCAAGCTACCCTCCTTAATTGGTCCGTAATAGCCCATACGCATAAAGAAGTAGAATTGCCGATATCGAGCTCTAACTCATACCGCTAACCCTCCTAGACAGCTTTCGACATTGATCAGCACATTCCTAGGGTCCATTCAAGGCTATGTCCAAACTAACACTTCACTATTCGTATTTCATGCTAGTTTTACGATTACAATAAGCAGATTGGCCAGATCTAACCTATTGTTAATTGAACCCGTCGATGAACGTAGCTGTAGTGAATCCCAGTTTTAGGTTTTTCTAAATATTGCCTCGGTAAACCGGTATAGACTGCCGATTTGCCGGGGTCAGCTATTCCTATTCCTAGATCTACATTGCTCAATTACGATTAATCTAAGTAAATCATGGGGTCTTTAAACAAGCAGATTAACTAAAAAGCATAAATACGAATAAATCTACCATACTGAAGACAAAAAGATATGTTCAAAGCTTCATACCTTCAACGATGGAGATCTAGCTCGATCTACTCAAGCTAGAGATGTAGAGAAAGGGAGAAAACCAGAAATAACTCATCAAAAGCTTGGACTAACTTTATTTCATCAAATCGTATATATAAGATTGAATATAATTGAGTGCTTATTAAGAACTTATAAAATAATCTGTAACTGTGGCCTTATTTAGATACAATGACCGACTTATAACTCTCTAAAACCCTAACCGACCTAGTAGAGGGGTATAATCAATTTCGTGTCCAACAAGTCCTCGATTTACCGGCCTTAGCCCTCGGTAAACCGGGCTGACTTTTCTTCTTTTTCTTCAGCAGAATCCTTCTTGGACTTCAATTGCTAGGCTCAATATACTCCTTTTGGTCCAGATCCATTCTCCAATGCTCCAGATTCGGTACATCCTGTAAAACACGCAAAACAAGACAAAACAGTACCAAATCTTCGGGAAAATAACATAGATGCAGAATTACGATCCTAGAAACGTGCACAGAGCATTTAACACATATTCCATATAATAACGATCCTATATATCCTCTCTTGAGCAGAATTTGGGGTGAATAAGAGTTTAATTAATGGTACCATTTAGGGTGTTATCAACTACCCCCCACTTAGCTTTTGATCGTCCCGAGCAAAAAGGCGAAAAGAAAATAACATCCTGATCAGCACACAAGTTAATTAAAAACAACTCTGCTTCACAAAGTCAAGATCAAGATCATGCCACTCATATCCATCAGTAACGCATTAAACACTATTCATTTCACGAGCCAATGTGTGTGTGCAATAACTTTCACAACCACTTAGTAATGCGCATAATCTCACATTACGCCAACCCGTAGTCGAACTAACCACCTCGAACATGTTATTTATTATTCAATTTAATCGGCAAGGCTGATCGAGAACCAATATATATTACTCTTAGGCTCGCGTTTATCGGTCTATGCAAAAGTCGTATGCCTTAGGATCCATCGACTCAAATTTTGCCAAAGAGAATATAGATGTATATATTTCAATGCACTTATCTTTGTTGGTGGGTGAACTCTCATTTATTTATCTATCCTCATGGCCCCACTCTTGATAAACTACCGAATCCAAAATTCCTTTGCCTTTATAAGCGTTGGTGAAACATAATTCGGGATAAAGCCAGGGTCAACTCTAGTCAAAGCAATATGCTATCGACTACACACCAAGGAAAGCGAGTTATATGTGCTTAAAATGGTGGCTCACAACAGAACATGTGCTTAAAACACCACTACTTAAGAAGTGGGCACTTACTTTTACTTGTGCAAAGTGAAACGAAGATGAAGTCAATTAACTCAAAAAGATCAAAGATATCATATTTTTTCAAAATTCTATCGAAATGAATCTAAGTCTAAGGGGTGAATTTTGCATCAAAGAGAATCAATATAATCACGTAATTTACGGAATATAATGCTAAGAAGCTAAGTGACGTTCCTTACCCCTCACTTAAACGAAACATTGTCCCTAATGTGTAAGATGAAAAACGAAAAATTAAAAGGAACTTAGCTTCGGTTAAGGGTGGAACCAAAGAAGAAATGGATCATCGATAAATCATCGGGCTCTTGAAGTAATCCATGAAGAATCATGCTAAGTATCTCAAACAAACCAAGAAGAATGATGGTGACAAGAAACCGTATAATAAAATGGCGGCAAGAAAAGAGAAAATAAATAACTCCAAACAAATCAAGCCACAAATTCATTATATTATTAAAATTCTCGCTACATCAACTCGATCGGAAAGAAAAATAAAAATGGAAATAAGAAAAGGGAAAAGAACAACAATAAAAAGAAGAAAAAAACTAGTCCTCGTCATAATAATCCTCCTAGTCATCTCTAGGCTCAAAACCGGGAGGTGGTCCAGAATCTGAAGCAAAGAAATGTAGAAGAAGATGCTCTATAACGAGGGACAATCCAAGGTGGTGGGGTAGCAGGTGGAACTCTTAGAAAGTCTATAATTCTGTCCATCTTGCGATGTAGACACGCAATCTCTTGCGAGTGCTCCTCTATCAAGGCTTTCTGAGTTCGAGGTGCTCCGTGGACCGGAGTATGCTCTCTCTGATCTCGAACTGACCCGTCTTTGCCTTTTTGAAATGGACTGTGAACTAATCATCGGCTCAGGGTCTTCTCACTCGTTACTAACCAGAACTTTGACCTCGTTCTCCAAAGCGAACATGTCAATCATCGGTCCATACGGCAACTGCTCGCGCTCAGATGTGGCAGCAAGCTCGTGAATACGGCTATGCATCAGGAGACCGATGTTGACTGGAGATCTCTGCTCTAGGTAGAACATCAACTCTGCCCTCTTCGGTGTGACAAACACCGTGTGCTTGGTCGGCGGGCGCGAGCACAGATAAATCGATTAACCACCTTCCTATCCCAGGATAGCTTGTTTTCCAGGACGATGGTGGGGGATCCCTTAGGATTGAGCTTCCATTAGACCCCAAAGTACTCAGCTATCATATCCGTTCTCTCAAGATCCTCAACATTGCTCGAGGATGTGTACTCTTCTGGGCCCATTGGTGGATTGCGAACCCCATAATACTCATTGATCCGCTCGATCGAAAAGTCAACTTTAACACCCAGACCATCACAAAAGTAGCTCCTGGGTTATGCGAAACATAAGCATAAAATTCCCTTACCACCGTGGCGTTGAACCGTGTCGGTGCATCTGCCATGTCTAGAATGTCTTGTTCTTGCAAGGCTCATGGCAAGATTTCTCCGCAATCGTCTAGTTCTACGCCCCGTTCTCGAGCAACAGGTCTTGCATTCCAATGCCCTCGGAATGACTCATAGATAGCTAATGAATGGAACTGCTCAACCCTTCTATCAATGGGCCAGCATCTCCGTAGATACTCTGATAACCACTGGGATGAAGGACAGATTGGCTACGGTTTGGACCCATCCTGGATAATAACAGGTCCTGAACATGATGCTGATTCTGGAAAAATGACCCTCGGTAAACCTGCAGTTAGGCTCGATTTACTGGCCTGATTTTTTCTAAATTCTAACTGGGACAGTGCTTCTAGTAATGGAAGATGAAGAACTGCAGCACTTCACTAGCACAGCAACACTAATCAGCAATAGGGATGGAGGAGAGTGATATGGTTGGTGATTTGGTTGGAAAAATTGAAGAAAGGTTTGGTTTTGGTAGAGATGTGGTGGTGATAGTGGTGGTGATGGTGGTCGGATTTCGGAAGAATGAGAAATGGAAGAATGTTTTGTGATTTAAGGAGAAGATAGTAGATGGGAATGATGATAATGGTGGTGAATGGGTGGTTAAATTAGAAAAAATGATTGAAGGTGGAAGGATTTGGTGGGATAGTGGGTATATGAGTAATTAGGGTGAGGGATTCGAGGGGATGACAGATTGAAAAGCTGATTTGGTGGGATAGTGGGTATTAAGTAAAGAGTGCCGATTGGAGAACAGAGAAATCTGGGGAAAAGAACCTTTTTGAGCTCTCTTCCTAGGACACCTCTCCCTCTTAGTTTGCGTACTAGGTCTGCCTCTGCGTCGAGATTTGACCATGATGCCCAAGGATTCCACATTTCCTACTTTAGGCTCAAATCGTTCACTATGAAATACGGAATGACTAGCTTCCGTGAGCCTCTTGTTGTGGCCTTCTTTTCTCTCTCTCTCTCTCTATTCATTAGTCTCATGAATTCCTGCTCAACGGTTTCTAATACAGCCTCTCGATGTTTATGCCCTTCCTTCTCTATCTCCATAATTTCCACCTTACCTAATCATACGTCATCTTGAAACTTTCCCGCCTATTATCTAGGGGCTCTAAGATTTTGAAAGATACTGCATCATTATTCAACCTCAAAGTGATCTCCTCATTATCAAAATCCGTGACTGCTCTGCTTGTCGCTAAGAAAGGTCTTCCTAACAAAACTGGGGCACTTGGGTGCTCAGGTACGTCTATAACCGTGAAATCAATTGGAAAAGTGAACCCTCCTTCCTTTATCGTGCACTTCCTAAGCAGACCGGCAGGTATATCTCTAGTCCTATCGATGAAAGTCATGGTTCGGGTTTGATTCATAATGACCGGAAGTTTAATCTTTTGGCAGAGGGAAAAAGGTAGAATGTTGCAACTCGAGCCAAAGTCGCAGAGACCTAATCCTACTAATATGTCATTGATGTAAATCGAGTCGAAACGCGTGCGTGGTCTTCTAACTTCACCACGGTGTCTGAGTCTGGGTAATCCTCAGTCTCAGAGAATACTGTGTCGGGATCCTCTTCAGGATCATCAGAATCATAATCCGAAGACGATATGTCAATTAACTCGATAGGGAATTCACCTGGGCGATACGCGCTATACTCCTTTAAGTTCTCTTCAGGATCTTGCTTGATTGCTTCTTTCTCTTTTCCACCCGCTTCTTATCCGCTTCGTATTGCTCCCTGACGGTGGATCCAAGATACATGGAAATTGGTGTGATGTTCAATATTGTCCGAGGCATATTGCTTGACTTGTTTGTTCTTTTTCAACTCCGATTTGATCGAATCTCTGAAGTGTTCTGATCTTCCTGCAAAAAAAACAAATAAAACAAAGAAAAGGTTAGCAACTTCCACTTCAATTGGGTATGATCCCAACAGTTGTGGACCTACTAACTAAAATCAACAGGGAATAACACAGAATGACAAAGGCTGTTCAGAATTTGATTTTCCAGGCCTCGGTAAATCAGGGGTTGCCCTCGGTAAACCGGGCCTAAAATTTCTTATTTTGGAAGATTAACAGGTACAGGTTTGATCCAGAACGACTCAAGACTCAAAATAAAATAAAATAAAATAAAAATGACTTCTTAATCAAAATTAAAAAGTTTATATTTAAAATTGGCCATTGTCCCCGGCAACGGCGCCAAAAATCTTGATCGCGTGTAAGTCACTAACGTCGATATTACTAGCAAGAATACTAGGTACATCGTAGTATAGTAAATGCGAGTCAAGGTCGATCTCTCAGAGACAATGCAACTATAAGTATAAATGATTCTAACCTAATTAAGAAGCAACATAGAGGCGGCCAGGGGCCAACAATGAACATAAAACAAACTTGGTATTTCTCCCCCGCTTCTCACCGATCTACTAACTTGGATTAGTTAATCGTTACGTTTACTTCCCCACATAATTTCCTTAAATTAATCGAGCGAGCTTTCGTTTTATTTATCATTATCAGCTATGGGTGCAACTCCTAACCCTATCTACTCCGACAATGGTAGTAGACAATCTATATGCAAGCTACCCTTCTTAATTGGTCCGTAATAGCCCATACGTATAAAGAATTAGAATTTCCGATATGGAGCGCTAACTCATACCGCTAACCCGCCTAGCCAGCTGTTGACATTGATCATCACGTTCCTAGGGTCCATTCAAGACTATGTCCAAACTAACACTTCACTATTCGTATTTCATGCTAGTTTTATGATTACAATAAGCAGATTGGCCAGATCTAACCTACTGTTAATTAAACCTGTCGATCAACGTAGCTGTAGTGAATCCCAGTTTTAGGTTTTCTAAATATTGCCTCGGTATACCGGTATAGATCGCCGGTTTACCGGGGTCAGCTATTCCTATTCATGGATCTACATTGCTCAATTACGATTAATCTAAGTAAATCATGGGGTCTTTAAACATGCAGATTAACTAAAACACATAAATACGAACATATCTACCATATTGAAGACAAAAAGGAACGTTCAAAGCTTCATACCTTCAATGATGGAGATCTAGCTCGATCTACTCAAGCTAGAGATGTAGAGAAAGGGAGAAAACCAGAAACAACTCCTCAAAATTTTGGAATAACTTTATTTCATCAAATCGTATATATAAGAAATATAATTGAGTGCTTATTAAGAACTTATACAATAATCTGTAACTGTGGCCTTATTTAGATACAATGAACGACTTATGACTCTCAAAAACCCTAACCGACCTATTAAAGGCGACAGAATCAATTTCGTGTCCAACAAGTCCTCGGTTTACCGGCCCTAGCCCTCGGTAAACCGGGCCGACTTTTCTTCTTTTTCTTCAACAGACTCCTTCTTGGACTTCTATCACTCGGCCCAATATAATCCTTTTGGTCCAGATCCATTCTCCAATGCTCCAGATTCAGGACATCCTGTAAAACATGCAAAACGATACAAAACAATACCAAATCTTTGGGAAAATAACTTAGATGCAGAATTACGATCCTGGAAACATGCACATAGAATTTAACACATATTCCACATAATAACGAGCCTATCTTTCCTCTCTTGAGCAGAATTTGGGGTGAATAAGAGTATAATTAATGGTACCATTTAGGGCGTTATCATATCTCTCTCGGTAATTATCACCCCATGTCACAGTCAATTAAAGTTTGGTAGTTCAAGGTCTTTTCGAAAGCACTTGGATTAGCATTTCTTATTTTTGAAATAAGAATCTATAGTGATAGGTTTAACTGCTGTTAGTTTATAGTTTACCTATATAGCTGTGATGCTAAAAGAGTTTAGCATAGATCGCGACAGGAGATACTGCTAGCCAGTGTTCTCAAGATCTATCTATGATAGGACGTTAGTCCTAAAGACAAGGTGAAAGATGATGCTTATGGAAGGTTTCCTTTGCTACTACAATAGGAACCATCACAAAAGTAATGCCAGATCATAGTCCATGAAGAGTCATGAGCAAGTATGAAAGTGAATCTGGTGAATGTCGAGAATATCCTTAAAAAAGTTAAGGATGGTTTCCTAGTTTATCTAAACTTGGAATTAGATAAATATAGATGTACAGACGTGTATCCCGAGTCTTATGAAGGCGAGTGGGAGCTACAGTTTGGGTTTTCAGTCACTTTAATTAAGTGATACAGTGAGCTGGAAATGTTTCTGGCTATGGGTCACTGTAAATTCTACAACTTATCCAAAACACAAGAGTACCTACCTTAGATGTGCGCAATGTGAGCGATGAGATGGATATAATAAGGTTCATTCGTGAACCTTGTATGGTTATTCCACCTTTTCTACATAGTTGATATAGTAAGGGATTCATTGCTTGAAGCAAGGACTAGGGTCTCGTCAGAGATTCATGTGTGTGTTGAGGCGGTTCATTTGACTTGGTCATTTAGAGCATGGTATGAAGATTTTCTGAGTCCCAATGGATAGCGATTCGTTCACGGCTAGGGCTGGTTGTGAGTATTGCAAGAGATTCTTGTGTTTCAACTTGGTCTTGTGTGTACGAGTGATTGGTTTTAGGCCAAGTGGGAGATTGTTGAATAGTGTCCTAAACCCAATTGGGTTGGACCAGATCCGACCGGGTCGGATCATTTCTACTGTTTTTTTTATGATTATACATATATAATAAATGGCTTTTCTGTTGTCATATGTTTGTTCCTTAAAGAACTAGTTATGAATTTTTATATGATAACGTCCTTAGTATTAAACTGTGATAGAGAAACCATGATAGGTGATTATGGTTGATGAGATCTCTAATCGCTTTAATAAGTTTGATACTTAAATGTCGCTAGGCTTATGTACTATTAAACAGGGCATTGATAGTACAAACAAACTAGCACGTATTAGAGGTCTTCTGTCTTTAAGGGCAGGGATAGATCTCGTCTATCGAAGTGTAGAGACACTTAGACTATACGTGGACGTGTATTAGAGAATGCGTATGTTAGACTGACCCACTTACACTGTTAAGTGTCACACTATGTGGCGGTTGTGTAATTATCCTTAGGACCAGAGTCTACATGGCATCACGGTGTGGATTGTCATTCTTTGACACTATTGAGGTTTCCCCTAGCCACGGGGCGATCATGCGGTAATGATTGTGTGTGATACTGAAGCATGCAAAGTATACATGTTTTGTCGTCCGGAAATCGCGCACTTATTAGCAAGGGTGTCCACGGATTATTGCTAATGAAACAAACAAGTAATATAATTTATAATCCGGCTAACCTCAAGTATAAGGATCGTAGTACTAGTGGTTAATGCCGGGTCGATCCTACGGGTAACTGATGGTTGTTAATCCTAGTTTTTGCCTAACTAAACTATGTCACGAAAACTTAGCTAAACAGGGAACTAAACTAAACAAATATGCTGAAAATAAACTAGACAGAGGACGAAATCCAAAGCTAGGAAGATTTGGTTGCAAACAAATTAATCTAAAGATGCAATGGAAAAATAAACTAACCAAACAATTCAAGTTTCGAAGGTTAAATCAAATTTAAAACGGACAAACGAGTATTGATCCACCTATCCAACAAACTCTAATCTCGTACCCCGATTATATTGCAGTTTCTATCAAGTTGTGGTTCATCTTATCAAAGGTATGAATCCTAATTTCGTAGATGATTCGCCTATTAATTTCTATCTTTCGATTTACGGAAATTAATGCATCATAACATAAGGAAAGATGTAAACTTTAACGTTTTAACCTAGATATTCAACCTATCAACTTTCGTTTGACATAGATTAAAGATCCATTCCTAAATCATGGTGATCTAATGTTTATAAAGACTTTCATCAAATATAAAACATCATTCATGCACATCTTTCGATATAAATGAAATTAACATCATAAGACATGATAAAGGAAACAACTTTGATTAAAAACTTACAATATAATCGAAGAATCAAAATTAACGAATGTTGGATGGCTTCACAATGCTCGTTTGATTGAAGCCTAGCCCCTTAGCATCCTTGAATAGCTCGAATTGTTGAAGTAAATTGCATAAACTAAACTAATTTTATCTAGGAATTGAAGAACATAAAAACTGATAAAAACTGTGTAAAAACGCAGCCTGTAGCTGCCCCTAGGGTTTAGGGTTCGAAGATTGTCAATTGGTATCCATATGTGTGAAAATAGCCTTGTATTTATAGCCTCCAAAGTCGGTTTGGGTAAGTCGGTCTGGTGGACGAGCGTTCACTATAATGGACGAGCGTTCACTCGTTTGACTTCCTTTCGCACGCCTGCGTTAGCCTTCCGTTCATGCTCTCTGTATCAAAATCGCTTTTATGGACGCCCGTCTGAACTTCCGGACGCTCGTTCAGTACGGACGCTGCATGGACGAACGTTCATGTTGCCTTGAATGGGATTCTTGCATACTTATCTCTTTTCTTCAATCCACCTCGTCATTATCTCTTCCTTCAATCACCATGTCTCGAATTTCATCTTTTTTTATCATTAGTTGAACCTCATAATAATACCTATGAGACATGGGAAAACATTGCAAACTGTAGTAATATCCAAATAATTATAATTCAACCATAAAACCACATAATTACATCAATATTGCGATTAAGCCCTTGAAAATACCGTTTACAAAATATTTCCATATAAGACCTTATTATTATGCAAATTATACAAATAAAGGGGAAAAACATCACAAAATATAACCTTATAAAACATATAATTTCACCCTTAACAACTCCCCCACACTTAAACTTTGCTCGTCCCGAGCAAAACAAAACGAAAGTTAGGCTCGAGAAAGTAGACAGGCATTTAAAACAACATCTCATATATTCAATAACTTAGGTGTTCACCATCGTGTAAGTGCATAGCCATAGGAAACTTCCACAAAATCCACACTTGAGGAACTCAAAGTAAAACTAGCTAATACCCCCTCGTAGAATAGTAATAAATGACACTTATAAGATGTACCCTACAAACGTGACATAGCCCGAAAAAGAATGATCGAATGAATCTAGGGCCTTTCTGAAATACTCAAAGGATAATCCCTACATCATATCTTTCAGTTTATACTGGGGATAAGACTAACGGAAACTAAGCCTTATTCATTCCATAACATATCTCAAGTTGATTGAATTCATTCACTTTTTAAACACACATTAGAAGAAGCTATTGCCCTCATAGCAGAATAGGACATTTCGAGATAATCCCCTACCTTACTCCAATCATAAGGCAGCTTTTCCTAACTGTCGTGAGCTCTTAGTCATCATAGTGGAATAGGACATACGTGGTACACCCTACCTCACCCAAATCATCGACTAGCTTTCGACACACACAATTAATTCATTTAATTCAACTTTTTCACTTTGACAATAGCTACGTGTTACTTATCACATTCAAACTTCTAGATATTCACAGTATCTCATACTTTGATTCTAAATACAAACTATCATAAGTCTCACGATATATACGTAGCACTAAGTACATGACTTATAAGATAATCAAAAACTACTAATCCAAAACGGGGTATAACTTTATAAATTAGCTCATCATTCACTATGGCACGTGAAAAGTAAATCTTGGTGAAACAACTAATTTATCAAGTATATGAAAGATCGCATAGATGACTGATAAAAACAACAACCCTAAAATCGAATTGCCTACTCGGGACAAGACAGAAAAACAAAAGTGTCGAAAAATTTCGAAAATTTTAGCCTCATTTTGCATAATAAACAATCTAACGTAGTAAGCAAACTCATATGCATAGGATTAAATCGAACTGTCCCCTCCCCCGCACTTAAAATGCAACATGTCCTCATGTTGTGCAGAAAGTAAAAGGATAAGAAATTTAGCTGTATGCGCGTAGAAAAATCGAGCAGTTGGTCAGGCTGGAGCATGAAAAGGCCAACGCTCGCAAAAAGAGTGGAATAACGTCCAAACGTAACTCAAACGATTACTCGACAAAAACCACCTCTGCAACATTCGAGAAAACAGAAAACTCGGGGGAAAACGGGGTATAATATGGCAGTAGAGATAATAAATGGATTAAATAGAAAAGATCACCGATAAATATGCCAATACAAGTCAATGAAAGAAAATAAAAAGAGTGCAGAGAGCCTTTTGGCTTACATGATCATCAAGAACATACGCCTATGATAAACAACAGTAGCGTAAAAACTAGAAAGTACAAGGAGCATGAACAGTGCCAAAAGGAAAATGCCAAAATGTGTAGGTACAGCCAAATCGAATTAAATATATCAAAAAGTGCAACAACAACCAGAAAGATATATATCAAAATAATAACTCAAGGTAGCCCCGGAGTCGTCTCAGCAACAGGATCATCAATAGCATCATCAGCAAGAGCATCAACTGGAGAAGGATCTGAAGAAGGTACATCAGCGGTAGATGCAGTCTGTGTAGGGTCTTGGCTGTGCAGCAGAAGTCGTGGAAGTGTCTACCGGGACGTCTTCATCAACCGTATCATCAGGCCTCTTCACCGCCTCAAGCATCTCACCAATCACTTTCTCAATCGGATCAGAGAATACGAAATCCACGTCACTCTCCTCAAAGATACTCATGCTCCTCGGATTTTTGCCCTCCACAACACACTTGAGCACTGACATGATATTCTTTTGCCCCTCGTGAAGCTCCACCATCCAGTCCCGTAGGCTATTCGCCATACTATAGCGTGTCTGCTCCGCGTCTGACAAACTAGAAAAAGAAGGACCCGCGGAAGGTGCTGTGGTGGGAACCGGCTCAGATGTCGTAGTCCCAACCTTCTCTCTACGGATGGGGGGGTAACTCTTGGTCTTATGGTCCGCTGTATATTCTAAAACTCCGGCATCTAGACATAGCTGATGAATCAAATGTGGAACTATCAAACTCCGTGTATATACCTTCTGGTTCATGGAAATTTCATCGAATAAGGCTTGACCTACATCAACATTCAATCCGAAAGCTAATGCATACAACATCCCAAGATCACTAATCTGAAAATGAGTAAGATTATTCTTTGGGATCAAACGACTCTGAATAAAACGGCATTGGACTCTCCAATCTTCGGTCCACGTCGTAGTGATCAACTCTTTCCTTGCACCAGTGGGCCTCAATACCCATGCCACATCCGGACAAACCTTCAAACGCAATTCCTCCATAGGATCTCGACCATCCTCACGTTGCCTCCTAGCAATCTCCTCTTTATAGTCTAAACCCTCGAAAACAGGTAACTTGTATTTCTCATTTATGACCTTCAGCAAAAAGGAACCTTGACACCTCACTACCATAACATACTCGTGATCTAGGTCCGCCTCAGAAAAATTGGCATAGAACTCTCGGACAATAGAGTCATTGACAGGAGTAGAAGGAATTCTTGTTAAGGCAGACCACTTCCTAGCCTTTAACATGCTAGCGAACGCAGGATCAACTTGAGACACTTTCACCTCTCTATCAAAAATAAGACTCCTGGTTGAGTAATGCTTAGTGTAGGCTCCATAAGCTAAAGGATTGACAAACCGACGAGGCATCGAAAGAGGGATGACAGTCTTAGACTTTTTCTTAGGAGGTGCTCGCGGTTTAGGTTCTTCTCGCACATCATCCTCCTCACCACCCTCAACTCTAGATGGCACGGCTCTAGACGACTCCTCACCTCGGGTACCTCGAGACATTCTAATGAGAGAGACCTCATCATCTTCCTCAGTTTCAGAATTGGAGGAAGAATCATCCCGTAAATTAGTTCTAGCTTGTTGAGACGTTCTAGGGGGGTGACCTCGAAAGACTATGCCTCTGTCAGGGTCCAATTGGGATGGATCAAACTCAGGACGTTTACGTTTACCCTTCTCCCGGGCTACCCCTTTACCATACCTCTTCACCACAGCTTTCTCTCGAACCATTTCCAAGGATTGAACTTTCTAAACAAATCAAAAGGTACCCGTTTAACGTCCAAATCGGGATTTCAAGTCAAAAACACCCAAACAACCACCACAAAAGCAACACACCTTCATCATAATAAGAATTTGGGGAAGAAAAGGGCAACAAACAGAAAATAAAACATTATGAGTGCATATTCAAGAAAATGAGTCGAGCCGAAGATCGAACTCACAAAAACTTGAATGGAATCGAGAAAAGTTGCTATAGACTTACCAAACGCTATGTAGGGATGATGATCGAATAGATTGGAAGCCCAGAAACACCAAGATTGGCCACCAAAATGCGAACTTTTGTCAAAAGGGCCGCACGGAAGAATCTCTGATTCTTGAAATTCTGTTGTTTGTTGGGGAATCTGGGTTATGGAAGTGAAAAGAGGGTGTTTAGAGCGTGCTAATGCAACTTGAATCACCCAATTTGGTTCAGAAACAAGGATTTTAGGTTAGGAGAAGGGGGAAAGTCGGGTTCAACTTTTGAAAACGCAGAAAAATGAAGGTTCATGTCTAGAACAGATATATATAGGCTCAGAGTGGACGCTCGTCCATCCTGACGGACGGGCGTTCACTAGTAACAGCATGAACTGGACGGGCGTCCATAAATTCAGACGCTCGTCCATAGGGCATTTTTGAATACAGGATAGGAGGGATTTTTGTAGACTGGCGTCCACTATATTGGACGAACGTCCATAAAAATAGTAGTCCGGACGGGCGTTCATATTCATGAACGGGCGTCCACCAGAAAAAAAGTGATAAAAATCATAACTTTTCACACAGACGCTAAATTAAAATCGAAGTGCAACTCTTATTAATATCAAATAAAATTCAAAAATACAATGATGAAAGATCAAAAACACAAAATAACTTGGAAAAAATAAAAACATAACTAAAACAGTGGGTTGCCTCCCACTCAGCGCTTCTGTTTAACGTCGGGGCTCGACGTAACAAAACCTAAGTAATAATAGCTAGTCATCATAAAGCTCTGCCCAGTCTATAACCCTGATAAGACGACGGAGCATATCAACAGCCGGAGGAAAGTCATAGTCATCCTGAACACCCCAATCGTCATTAGCTGCCTCTACACCTTGAAAGTGCTCATCCTGCAGTACTAGGGCTAAATCAGTCAGCATCGGATCGTTCAGGATCCGATACGGTCGTCCTAAAGCTGCCTGCAACTCCTCAATGGTAAAATCTCCACCCCCCGAGCATCGGGGAACAATGAGAACATAAGTGACAGTCCTGATGCGGGTAAGAATATCTATATCTATATCCAGAACTATCGTGCCCCCAGGTCCATCCGAAACGGTGAGAAGGGAAATCCTACTAATGAGAGGGAACTCCTCTGGCAAAATACCGTACTCCATATCTAACTGAATGCTAAACTGACAGAGACAGACAAAACTTAATTAGACTTAGCTCAGAACATCAACAACTAAAACAAAAATAAACACACAAAGAGAGTGACTAATATAATACGGATATCTAGGATGCCTCCTAGAGGCGCTATTGGTTATTGTCATTAGCTCGACACCATTTAAAAGCTCAGCCTGGATCAGGCCATTTGACTTTTCTGCCAGCCATTACCTCGTTTAAGTTTTGGTCAGGAATGTGGCCGCAGAAACGACACTTAACGCATGGGATTAATGCTTTGACAGTTTTCCAGATATGTTGAACCTTTCCCATGGTTGACTTTCTCCTTCGTTGAGTCCTCTGATGACGTTTAAGTTGTTGCTCCCTTTCATATTCCTCCATATCCCAACTACCTGCTAGAACTTCTTGTGATAGACCACTACCGTCATCCTCAGAGAAAAGATTGGGTGAGACCTCGTCAGAGTCATCGACTTCATTAACACCACATCCAAGGATATCGAGAAATTTAACAATCAAAGGCTTGTCTGTAGGTTCACCAATATAGTGTTTGCACCTTTGACCATTAACTCGAAAGGGTTGGTCTTTATAACCGAGTAGTTCTAGAACGCCTCCAGGAATGATTTTGAGAATCGTAAAGGGGCCGGACCATCATGTCCTCAGCTTTCCAGAAAACAAATGTAATCTGGAATTATATAGAAGGACTCATTCCCCTACTTGAAATTCCCTTTTCTTAATTTTGGCGTCATGGAGGAGTTTCATCTTATCTTTGCTTATCCTGGCGCTTTCGTAAGCCTGGAGTCGGAACTCGTCTAACTCATGCAAATTTCTTTGCGATCGATTTTTTCACATGATTGGGAATCAAAGTTAAGAAACTTTGTCGCCCAATAAGCCCTATGCTCTAACTCAACTGGCAGATGACATGGCTTTCCGTAAACCATCTGATATGGAGATGTACCCATAGGGGTTTTATAAGCGGTCCTATACGCCCATAGTGCATCATCCAATTTCAAACTCCAGTCTTTTCTATGACTGTTCACTGTCTTTTCCAGGATTTGCTTGATGCTTTGGTTGCTTCGCTCAACCTGACCGCTAGTCATCGGATGGTATGGTGTGCCGGTCTTATGGCGAACACCATACTTTTCAAGAACTTTCTCTAGGGGTCGGTTGCAGAAATGCGTTCCTTCATCACTGATCAAGGCTCGAGGACATCCAAATCTCACAAAGATATTTTTCTTTAGGAACTTCATGACCGTTTTATGATCATTGTGAGTTGTGGCTTGAGCCTCCACCCATTTCGAAACATAGTCAACGCAGACTAAGATGTATTTGTTGCCACACGATGAAGGGAAAGGTCCCATAAAATCGATGCCCCACACATCAAAGACTTCGCACTCTAAATGGGTTTCAAAGGCATGTCAAAACGCCTTGTCATAGTTCCGGTTCTTTGACACCTATCGCAAGCTTTACAGAAGGCTTCTGTATCCTTAAAGATCGTAGGCCAATAGAAACCGGACTGGAAGATCTTAGCAACTGTTTTCCAAGGACCAAAGTGACCTCCAGTGGGTCCACTGTGGCATTGCTCGATAATCTTTTGTTGCTCAGATTCAGGAACGCATCTCCTAAGCAAACCATCTTTGCAGATCTTAAACAGATAAGGTTCATCCCAAACGAAATATTTCATATCAGAGAAGAACTTCTTCTTCTCTTGATAAAGACATTTCAGGGTCAAGATATTGGGAATGAAGATAATTTACGATGGAAGAATACCATGGGACATCTGGAGAGCAGCCATCGATCAGCATGATGTTTTCTAGAGGAAAGTAAAGATCTATATCATCAGGATCACCCTTTTCCTCTCTTAACATCCTAGAAACATGATCCGCCACTACGTTCTCACTGCCCTTTTTATCTTTAATTTGAACGTCAAACTCTTGGAGGGTCAGTATCCAACGCAGTAAGCGCGGTTTAGCCTCTTTCTTAGTTATGAGATATCGCAAAGCAGCGTGATCAGTCCACACAATCACTTGAGCACCCAGCAAGTAACTACGAAACTTATCCATAGCAAAGACTACGGCTAATAATTCCTTTTCAGTGGTCGTGTAGTTAACTTGAGAAGGATTCAGTGTGTGACTGGCATAATAGATAGGCTGGAACTTTCCATTAAGCTTTTGCCCTAAGACTGCACCAACTGCATAGTTGGATGCATCACACATAAGCTCAAAGGGTAGGTTCCAGTCAGGCGATATAAGTATTGGAGCAGAGATCAGACGATTTTTGAGCTCCTCAAACGCGTGCCTGCAGCTATCATCAAAAGTGAACTCAACGTCTTCCTTAAGTAAGGTAGACAGGGGCTTGGCGATCTTTGAAAAGTCCTGAATGAATCTTCTATAGAAGCCGACATGTCCGAGAAAACCTCTGACTTCGCGAACATTCTTAGGATAACTCATCTTCTCGATAGCCTCCACCTTAGCCCTATCTACCTCAATACCTTTGGCGGACACTTTGTGGCCAAGAACTATCCCCTCATCTACCATAAAATGGCATTTCTCCCAATTGAGCACCAAGTTCTTTTCCACACACCTAGATAACACCTGATCAAGATTATCGAGGCAATCATCGAAGGATTGACCAAAGACCGAAAAGTCGTCCATGAATATCTCCATACACTTTTCAACTAGCCCGTCAAAGATAGCCATCATACACCTTTGAAAGGTGGCTGGGGCATTACAGAGACCAAATGGCATCCGCCTGTAAGCGAATGTACCATAAGGGCATGTGAAAGTGGTCTTCTCTTGGTCAATAGGATCGATGGGTATCTGGAAGTATCCTGAATAGCCATCGAGGAAACAGTAGAAGGCATGCCCCGCCAGACGCTCAAGCATCTGGTCAATGAAGGGAAGGGGGAAATGATCTTTCATTGTGACCTCATTGAGTTTTCTATAGTCAATACAGACTCTATAGCCTGTAACGAGCCTCAATGCTATCTCTTCTCCCTTCTCGTTCTTCTCAATAGTAATCCCTCCTTTTTTGGGGACTACTTGAGTAGGGGATACCCATTCACTGTCAGCGATGGCGTATATGATTCCCATATCTAGAAGCTTAATGATTTCCTTCTTGACTACTTCTTGCATGTGAGGTTTAGCCTTCTGCTGGGTGTCTCGACACATTTGGCTCCTCACTAGTCTTGATCTTGTGCATGCAGGATGTCGGGAGGTATTCCTCGGATATCCCCACCTGCCATCCAAAGGCTCTTTCGTTTTTCTCAAGACGTTTAACGGCTTCACTCTTCTTCTATTCGAGATAGCTTGGCAGATATGATCAAGGGAAGCTTGTCACCTTCACGTAGGAACACATACTTAAGATGTTTAGGCAACGGCTTCAGAACTAGATCTGCGGGGGGGTCCTCTAAACTCGATTTAAGCCCTCCACTTTTCAACTCAACATCGCTGAGCTTACTCAGTGGCTCCACTGCCAAAGCTTCTTCTCTTAATAACTCATCTTCAAGGTCAGCTTCCAATTGATCTAGATTAACCACGCCATGACTATTCAGATTATCGATCAATCGCTCATATTCCACTTCCACAGCCGTGACTTTCTCTTCCATACAGTCATTGAAGTCATTAAATGTTTCCTCAATGGAAAAGCCGGTTGGAGAACCAGAGGGTACTTGAATAGATTTAGAGACACTGTAACTTACCTCTTGGTCACCAACTCGGATAGTCACTTGCCCACCATCACAATCGATGAGGGCTCTGGCTGTAGATAGGAAAGGTCTTCCAAGAATCAGGGGGACGTTTTCATCTTTCTCCATGTCTAAGACGTACCAATCGACTGGAAAGGTAAATCTATCAATCTGAACCAAAACGTCCTTCAGGATCCCTGAAGCTTTCTTAGAAGATCGATCAGCGAATTGTAAGCTCATAGTTGTGGGTTCTAGAAGGTTTTGCAGATCGAGCTGTTTGCACACAGACATGGGCATAAGGCTTATAGAGGCACCTAGATCGCACAAAGAATTAGGGAAGACTAGGCCTCCCATTAACACTGTAAGCACGAACTTTCCAGGGTCACCTCGTTTTGTTGGTAAGTCTTCATAATTTATCAAGGAACAATCCTCACCAATTTGCCTTTCCATGCCTGCTAACTTCTTTTTCGAATACACAACATCCTTGATGAATTTTGTATACTTAGGCATCTCGACCAAGACCTCGGATAATGGCAGATTTACCTGAGTATTTTTCAAAAGGTTAAGCACCTTTCCATATTTCTTATCTTCACTCAGAGGGATGTTGCTCTTTCTCGGTGGAAAAGGGAGTTTCTTTAGATCAATTTCAGAAAAAATCTTCTTTGAGGATGCACTTACGGCTTTATCCTCCAAGTCTTTCCACCGAACAGTCTTTTCAGAATTTTTCTTAGTCAGGGGATCAACCTCCTGACTCTCACTTGAGTTCTCAGTCCTCAAGGGGTCGGCCACTTGAGGATCTGTTTCTTCTGCACCTCTCAGGGGATCAGCCACCTGAGTCTTCTCTTGCAGCAAAGGGGATTGTTGGTGCTCAGCTTCCCCTCCTGCCTTATCAGTGGCAGGAGGGGCTAGTGGTTTCCCTGGAAGCCAGGGGGACCACTAAGCTGTGTACCGCTTCTTAAACTCATGGTACTGGCCTCCTCTTTACCATATTGCATTGATGGCACGAGGTCAGTACACTGGCTGCTGCTTAAGTCAGCCTGAGCAACATGACCACCCTTAGGATTTTTCTCAGTAAAGCTGGGCAAGTGCCCTTGGGGTCTTGATGCTAAGCTCGCTCGACCACCGCCTCTATCTGTCTCTCAAGATTTTTATTCGTACTCATTAGGAGCTGAATATTCTTGTTTTGCTCCTCTCTAAATGAGTTCCATTCGGCTTTAAGATCAGTTGAACTTGAGGGGCCTTGAGAGTTTGGGAAATTTGGAGAGTATGGCTGGCTGGACCGACTTTGATAATTAGAATTGGAATTAGAAGGCCAATTCTGATTGAAACTTTGTGTGGAATTGGAAAAATTCGAGTTTTGGTTCTGATTGAATCCAGGGTTTCTGTTGAAGTTTGGATTCTGATTAAAGCTCGGATTCTGGCCGAAGCCCTGATTTTGAGCATTATTCTGGCCAGAGAATTGGTTATTGAACCTCGGCTTAGACTGGCCAGAAAAAGCATTCACTTCTGCATTTTGTCCAATCATGGGACAGAAGCGAGCAGTGTGCCCCGGATCATCACATACTTGGCATGTGATTGGATTATATTGTCCATTATTATGAACAACATTGACTTGATGAGTAGGGGGGTCGAAATTGACACCGCCGGACATGTGGCGGTCGGCGACAATTTTTTCGCAATCTGAACACGAGAGTTCTGCGGAAACGAAGGAGTCTGATTACTCGGATTAGGAACAGTTGTCAGTTGAGAATTAGCCATTTGCTTTTGCAACATGGCAATCAGATTCTGCATAGTCACTTCCTCGACCTTGGGAGGAGGAGGAGGTGCCTGAATAGCTTGATAGGATGGAGCATAGTTATATTTGGCAATGTCTTCGAACAATGCCCATCCTTCGTCTGGAGTCTTCTTCAAAAACGCCCCACCTGATGAACTATTGACCATGCCCTTGGTGAGCTCGGTCAATCCGCTAAAGAATGTATTGACTTGCCTTTGCATCGGCAAGCCATGGTGGGGACATTTTCGGAGGAGGGACTTGAACCTTTTCCAGCAATCAAAGAAAGTCTCATTTTCCTGCTGACGGAATGTGAAGATTTCATTCAAATACTGGGCCGTCTTTGATGGAGGAAAATATTGACTCAAAAATTCTTTTTCAAGTCCGGCCCAGGTCGTAATGGATTCCGAAGGGAGAGAGTGATACCACTCTAGTGCTTCCCCGCGCAAGGAAAATGGGAAAAGTTTGAGCTTGATTGCGTCCTCACTTACACCTTGGATGCGGGTAGTACCGCATATGTGTAGAAATGTGTGTAGGTGAGTGTGGGGGTTCTCTGATTGATAGCCGTGAAAAATTGATGCATGCTGCATCATCTGAATAAGTCCTGGCTTTAGCTCGAAAGTTGGAGCAGTAATGGTCGGCATAACGATTGCGGGGTTGACGGTGACTGTGCCAGGCATGGCGTAGTCTGCCAACGATCGCCTATCTTCTGCCGCCATTATCACTATTTTTTCGATTTCTCCTGCAAGATATTGCTCAAATTCTTGAACTAAAGCGTTTCCTTCGTTGAAACGAAGTCTCCGCCTATTGGGTCGGACTATGGTCCGCTCGGGGTCAGGGGAGTAGATTAGTGGTCCCTTATGACTCCGAGTTTGCATAAACCGAGGCCCAAATCAAGATATTGAGCAAGAAAGAAAGGAAAAGAGAAAGAGAACTATAAACTAAGAAGCTAACAACTTAATCTAAAGACTTACAATCTAATCTGAGATCAAAACCAAGAGAAAAGAAAAGAAGAGAAAAGAAGAAGATGATAGAAGGGAAGAGGAACGGACGGGCGTCCAAAATTATGGACGAGCGTATGCCTCGATTTAAGACTGAACGGACGTTCAGAAACTGAACGCTCGTCTGGTCTTTCAGAATTTCCTTGGACGGGCGTCCAGGAAGATGGACGTTCGTTCAAGGGGTCAAAACGAAACAGGATTGAATTTTCTTCTGTGGACGGGCGTCCAAACGCTCGTTCGACTAGAGCAAGAACTGGACGGGCGTCTGGTAAAATGGACGCTCATCCAACTGGGCAGAAACGATTAGAAAACAGAGAGTGACAAACAGAAAACAGAGCATAGACTAGAAGCAAAAATTTTATATTAACTACTCACAGATACACAACTAAAACGACAGATAAACGAACAAAAACAACAAAACTACTCACTACAAACAGAACTGAAAAAGATCTAACCTAAAAACAGGAATTGAAAACAAAATAAAAACAAAAACAAAAACTAGGCAACCGTCCGGTTCCCCGGCAACGGCGCCAAAAACTTGTCCACGGATTATTGCTAATGAAACAAACAAGTAATATAATTTATAATCCGGCTAACCTCAAGTATAAGGATCGTAGTACTAGTGGTTAATGCCGGGTCGATCCTACGAGAATCGATGGTTGTTAATCCTAGTTTTGCCTAACTAAACTATGTCACGAAAACTTAACTAAACAGGGAACTAAACTAAACAAATATGCTGAAAATAAACTAGACAGAGGACGAAATCCAAAGCTAGGAAGATTTGGTTGCGAACAAATTAATCTAAAGATGCAATGGAAAAATAAACTAACTAAACAATTCAAGTTTCGAAGGTTAAATCAAATTTAAAACGGACAAACGAGTATTGATCCACCTATCCAACAAACTCTAATCTCGTACCCTGATTATATTGCAGTTTCTATCAAGTTGTGGTTCATCTTATCAAAGGTATGAATCCTACTTTCGTAGATGATTCGCCTATTAATTTCTATCTTTCGATTTACGGAAATTAACGCATCATAACATAAGCAAAGATGTAAACTTTAACGTTTTAACCTAGATATTGAACCTATCAACTTTCGTTTGACATAGATTAAAGATCCATTCCTAAATCATGGTGATCTAATGTTTATAAAGACTTTCATCAAATATAAAACATCATACATGCACATCTTTCGATATAAATGCAATTAACATCATAAGACATGATAAAGGAAACAACTTTGATTAAAAACTTACAATATAATCGAAGAATCAAAATTAACGAATGTTGGATGGCTTCACAATGCTCGTTTGAGTGAAGCCTAGCCTCTTAGCATCCTTGAATAGCTCGAATTGTTGAAGTAAATTGCATAAACTAAACTAATTTTATCTAGGAATTGAAGAACATAAAAACTGATAAAAACTGAGTAAAAACGCAGCCTGTAGCTGCCCCTAGGGTTTAGGGTTCGAAGATTGTCAATTGGTATCCATATGTGTGAAAATAGCCTTGTATTTATAGCCTCCAAAGTCGGTTTGGGTAAGTCGGTCTGGTGGACGAGCGTTCACTATAATGGACGAGCGTTCACTCGTTTGACTTCCTTTCAGACGCTCGTTCAGCTTCCGTTCATGCTCTCTGTATCAAAATCGCTTTTATGGACGCCCGTCTGAACTTCCGGACGCTCGTTCAGTACGGACGCTGCATGGACGAACGTTCATGTTGCCTTGAATGGGATTCTTGCATACTTATCTCTTTTCTTCAATCCACCTCGTCATTATCTCTTCCTTTAATCACCATGACTCGAATTTCATCTTTTTTTTTATCATTAGTTGAACCTCATAATAATACCTATGAGACATGGGAAAACATTGCAAACTGTAGTAATATCCAAATAATTATAATTCAACCATAAAACCACATAATTACATCAATATTGCGATTAAGCCCTTGAAAATACAGTTTACTAAATATTTCCATATAAGACCTTATTATTATGCAAATTATACAAATAAAGGGGAAAAACATCACAAAATATAACCTTATAAAACATATAATTTCACCCTTAACAAAGGGTGAATATCCGAAAGGGCCTTCTTATAAGGAATGTCTTACTCTCGTGAATCTTTGCAAAGTGGAAGTAAATGAATTACTTCTAGAGAGCATGATAACCAGATTACAAGATACGGTTGTTGATGTTTGACACTTGACGAACGACCGTATGGATATTATTACAGCGATAGGATTCTATTTACACGGTAACTGTTTCACATGAAAGGTAGTAGTCATTGCATTTGACTCTTCCGATGATTGGGGGTCACGATGTGTTGCTAGACGCTATCCCGTGATCGTTAGGTATGAAGGGCATTTTCGTAATTTACACTTTGTGCCAACGGTCAACTTATTTGGAAGCCTATCAGGTCACACACATATGAACATCTAGCCGGATTAAAATGCGGTTATAGTTGATAACCAAATAAGGAAAGAATTTATCTCATACTATAAAGGTTATAGTGGTAAATTAATATGTTGGTATTTATTTATTATGAATAAATATAATACAAGATATTAATTTTGTTGATTTATTAAATATACACATAGTGTATGTGTATTTCAATATATATATATATATATATATATATATATATATATATATATATATATATATATATATATATACACGTAGTTTGCAAATTAATTAATCATAGTATTATATTAATTAAAGAAAATATTAATTCCCAAATTAATGGGAGGAGGCGCCACATGTATTGGATACATATCTTAGGAAAAATATTTAATATAAGATATTGAATATTAAATGAGATAAATCAATCAAAGGGATTTTCCTTATTTTATTAGGAAAATGTTTTCTTTCTCATAAATCTACTAAAATCTAATCCCAATCAGATTGGGAAGTGCATGGGGCGCATGTCACCCTATTTAAGAGAGACTTGGCTAGCTCTTTTGTACAACACAATTCCAAGAGCTAATAGTTCTTGTGAAAAATAGAAAGGTTTTTAGAGAGAGATAAAAGGCCGGTCTAGCAACCAGATTTTTCTAGTAGCAATCCAATGATGGATTCCGGCGGGCTGTTCGTGTGGATCACCGGTAGAGCCCGAACACTTGGCCGGCTCCTTGCATCACTACCCTTCTTAGACGGTCAAAGCGTCAATCTTTTAGATCAACCAAGGTAACCACCGTTTACTAGTTTATTTATTTATTGCTTAAATGAAGTCGATCCTGGTCAAAAGAAATAAAATTTTAAATTCCGCTGCGTTTCCGCGTTGATTTCCTAACAATTAGAAGCTTCAGATTTATGCCTCATAAGAGAAACTCAAGTAAATCTAGAAAAATAATCTACAATAGTAAAGAAATATTGTTGTCTATTCATAATATGTTGTTTCAAAGGACTCCAAATATCCATATGAACAAGATCAAAAACAACATTTACATCAGTTGTACTTAGAAATATCAAGAAATGATCAAAAAAATTAGAAAAAGATCATATTTTACTCTCAAGAAACTGAAAAACACCAAAAGGATGAAGAATTCTCTCAAGATTCTTCAATAACCAGAGAAAACGCAGGAAACCTTTCAGAAATTCTTAAATTTCTTCTTGATACCATGTTGAATTTTGTAGAATAACAAACATAAAGTAAATAAAATGCGGAATCAATTTTATTGAACTAAAATCAACAAGTTAGTTACAATGCTCATATTCATGGGGTATTTATAGCTTCATACACCTCATGAATCAGTTAAAATTAAGTTACAAATGGTTACAACAAACTATGGCTGAATAACCGTTTACTATACTAAACAACTCTACAAACTATTAAGACTTCATGTGGTCTGCTGAGTTCCTCAGCAGACTGCACTCAGTATTCCCTTAATCACTTATACTGTAACAGACACGCTCTCGAGAGTTCACGCAACTAAGCCCGGTTTCTTTGGCACAACATCAGCAAGGTCGTTCAACAACGCATATCTCAGAATAGGGTGAATCAATATGAACTTACTCATTGACGTATTCATGAGTGCACCATGAATAAATCAATGAGTAGGGGACATTGATATACGAAGCCCGACAAAAGCGCGCGGATCCAAAACGTGGCCCATGCATAAGCCTAGGAAAGGATAAAACCTGCAGCCCAGCCATCTCGCCATCATAAAGCCGAGCAAAACAAACGTAAAAGAGCCTGCCTCATGCCTTTACGGCCCTCGCCATCAGCCGAGACGGAAGACGACAGTTAAACCAAGTATCCAACTCAACTCACAGGCACTGGAGGCCGACCTGTTCGCCCCTCCAGCTCGTCGTCCCCCAGCTCGGACCAAGCCCGCTTAACTTGGAAAATATACACAAGCAAACAATAGCATAGAGCCCACAACGGCCATGTTACAAGGTCTCCCCAGTCAGAGCTCGCCCTACAGAGCTTGTTTGACGACAAGCATAATCTCTTACCGCCTTTGTAACCGCCGACTATGGCATCTGTAAATAGCGGCTTCTTCCCACACACTAGAACTACATTATTTTGGCTTGTTCCCTTACCCTAAATGGTAAATGACAGCCACATTGACACAACCATAATCCCCCCAAAACAGCCACATTTACGATACTTGATCTTCATATTGTTCTTGTGACTAAATGACATAAAAAGTAGAAAAATCACACATAATTATCTAGATATCCACCACTTAATCCGTGCATGATAATTCCGACATTATCAACTCCGATTCATCATGAACTAAACATACAGATTAAATGTTATTTTATTTTGGTTTTGAAGTCTTAGGTCGTTAAGAAAAAGCGAGCCTAGATTTTTTTGTTTGCATTATGACAATCCCATTAGCTCCCCGTGTCTGTGCGTGTGTATTTTTTTACTAGTTATAAATTATGTAACATGATGGAGCGAGAAGATGAAAAAGACACAATAGAGATCTTATGAATGTCCTATGGCGGTATATAATATGAATGGTGTCTTTGCATATTCGAAATTTGATTCACGAGGTAGATCGTGCTCAACTTGTGGAAGTTGTAGATACGGAGGTAGATCTTGCTCAACTTGTTGGGTATCATAATTTGAATGATGTCTTTGCATAATCGAAATTCGATTCAGTTTTGGTGCGAAAGAATCAAACTTTGGGCCTAGCTTCAACGAAATATTCAATCGGACTTACAAATTCAAAATCCATCACTGATCCAACCATCTACCCAACTCATCTAAGAGAAATCCTTGCTATAATACCAATGATGTAATAGATTGATCTCAATGTAAAACGAAAAAAAAGCGAACCCAAACTCTTAAGATTTTTATTCATGAAAAGAGGTTTCAAGATTAAAAAATAACATAACATTTAGGATAGTAAATGTATTTATCGGCTTAAAATCCCATATAGCTAAAACATAACCACACAAAAATATCCCATTTGGATATCTATTAACTTAAAGCATAAACAAAATACTAGTTGAATAATGATCTCCTACATCAAGTTGTTTAAATTTATGGCGGTTCCTTCCACCATATGATGGTACCGTTGGCAAAATTAAAGTGGTAGCACCCTAAATTATAGTTTGTATTGTCTATTTTAAGGTAGGGTAGGAAAAAAATGTAGTGTACAGAAAAAACAAATTTGAAGCTAATGGCACGTTTGGATTGTGGTAATGGAATGGAATGGAATGCTTTTTTCATTTCATTCCATAAATTTGGCGTGTTTTGCAATGGAAGAATGAAATGGATGATTTTCATTCCATAAAAAATGCAATGGTATGGCCGGAATGGAATAGAAAATAAACTCTGAAACAAAAAACGATTCCATTCCATTGCCTACCAAATGCAGTAATGGAATTATATCATTCCATTCCATTGCATCTAATTCCAACAGTTTCATTTCATTCCATTTTCTCTAAAAAAAGTTCTAACGGAGATATAGGTATTTAATGAATTTTCTCTAAATGTTATGTCTCCATCACACTTCATACAACATTATGGTGGAAATGACATATAACACGTGTTGGTGTCTTTGACCTTGCTAAATAGATTACACACGGTGGAATAGAGATATTTAATTGTGTTATATTGGCACAATCAATTATTCCATTTAACATAGGTTGCAATAAAGAATAAATTTTACAATATACCAAATCCTAATCATAGATAGATTGACATTTTGATAATACAACAACAACGACCAAAAACAAAAAACTGCAATAAGCAAAACACATTTTTGATTTCATTGCTAAATTATCAGTATTGGTGAAAGTAGTACAACTTTATTATATATCACTACCAAAAGATATACTCACGGTATTCTCTTAGAATGTGTTACGTGTATTTGGATATAATTTCTTTCAACATATAATATTGCAATAACAAGCATTCTTCTCGACAAAACGCAGTACCATTGTCTTTGTTTGTGCATTCCATTCTGAAAACCAAAAGCATTGCACAGGGTCCATTTCTACCGTGCAAGTATTCTCGGGTTGAGGTCTGGTTTGTACTAATTGTTCGCGCCATTACTCCGCTACCATGTAGTATTATACAAACTTAATAAAATTAGTTATATATAATACAGTTTATAGATATGTGAAAGTAAAAAAAAATTTAAAAAATAGAATAAATGACAAACCTGCAATGAAAATCATGAAGACCATTACAATAGACAAATAAACAGCTTTTGCCATTGAATTCGTTAAAGATTTTCAACACTACCTTTCTTTTTATTTTTGTATAAAGCTATTTTCTCACTTAATACCAAATGAATGTTTTGAATTAGCAATTGAGTTGATGTGGAATTTATATTTGGAGTCTGATTTTTTTTGCCTTGCATTATATGGAAATGTATTTTGCACAAATGATTGACTTGTCAAGTGTACGATTTGCATACATGTATCATTAATTATGATATGTGAAGAAATCAATACATTCAGTGTATTTGTCTTTATACAAGTCTTCGATGAATAGACACACGACTTACTAGTTCTTTACTAAAATTATACTATATTTCAAACTAAAATATATATATATTTCATTGCATGGATATACACAATGTTACCAGATACATAATAATTACATAAACCAAAAATAAATTAGTAACACGTCTAAAATGAAAACTCATAGTAATAAGATTTTGAATATTGAAAAACCATATTTACAACAAGTCTATACGCATTTTATTTTAAAAAGAACATAGGAAAGTTTTAAGTGGTGTAATTGGAGTCAATAAATGTACCCCACTAGTATTTTTATTTCTCAATTTGATTGTGTGGACATGTAAATCGATCTTACATTCTTCCCCGAATTAATCCGATTGTGCTAATTTTCTTAAAGTAAATATACTAATATTGATATTATGGGGTGACGGTCGTAGAAAGATTGTACCGAATGACATATATTAGAGATTGTACACTCTTTTATATAGAACACTTTTACATTCAGCACTTTACTTTCAGTACTAGTATGATCCATTGCACACTACACAACACAGAAAACCAAGACAATGCTAATTTTTAACAATAACATATTTATCTTTGCACTCACTCACTAAGTGATCTGAGACTAGCTTAGTAAAGCACACGAGTGGTTTCGCCAGTTTGTCTTACTCACTTGGTTCATTCATTTGAAAGAAACTCCAAAAAACGAAAAGTGCTCATTCACCCCCCTCTGAAACTCTTACAAGCCTTTTATTACGGGACCAACAGGCGACGATTATAATGAATTAGGATTTACTAGGTATTCGGATATAGCGATAAAGACCGTCGCGGTCTGAAGAAGCATAAACTCTATTTGAGGATTTCTTCACCAACGATTGAGATCTATACATATACAAGGTAAATAAACTAACTACTACATAGCGTAACTAATAATAACAATCAACTCATACTAATCACAAAGGAAAAGCAGCAGATCCACATCTAGAAAAATCCAAAGAGTCATACCTCGATCTTTGAGCATAAATCCTCTGCCGAGATCTTTCCTAGAAGGTGAGTCCGTCGGATCCATGACTAGAACTCATATAAAATAAATTAAAGAAAAGAAATAATTTTATTCCATGATACTTGTAGTATTCAAAATTCCGGTACAATGAAAATGAGGCTTGATGGCTCTTATTTATAGTGAAATAACCAACTTCGCTAGCTCCCAAAACTACCCCTCGTCCAAGAAAACGCGTTTCCCAAAGCTTCTAGGTAGCTCGCAACTGCGGCGGTGCTCTTGCAACTGTGAGGTCAAATTAGTACTTTTTTACGACTTAGCTTGGAAGGTTCTAGAATGCCTTAGGCCCGATTCTTCATCCAGTCCGTTCCAGAATCTGTCTTTAACACATTAACCAAATCTCATTACTTGAAAATTGTCCAATAACACACGAAGTAATAACAATTCTAGGAATAATAATGCAAAATACCAAATACTCGACTCATGAACCCGATATAGATCATTCAACACAAATGGTTCATATAAATGACCGAAAACAACTAAATTTGGCTTAAAAAAGGTGAAATGTTGATGTCGTATGATGTATCATTTTAAGCGTCAACATGAGGTAGATTAGTTTACGCACTAGTATTTGTACTGATGTTATCTTCCAAAAGCGGTGAATCACCATGTTGTAAGGTTTGCTTGTACTCCATAGGTGTCTTAGTAGGTTTAGCCCAAAACTCTCATTCTTCTTCTAGGAGGTTTGTGTGTACTTTCTTTGAGAAATGGATATGCTGCGGGAGTTACGAACAGCCTCAATACCTAGGAAATATCTCAAGTTCCCAAGGTGTTTAATGGTGAACTGTTGATGTAGGGCATCCTTGACTTGCTGAATTAGTTGCTCATTAGGACTTGCTGCTATTATGCCATCTGCATATACCAGCAAAGTAATAAAAGACCTGTCTGACCCTTTGGTGAACAAACTATGGTCATTTTGGGCCGAGGTAAATCCTTGGGCTTCGAGGATTGATTAACTTGAAATTCCATTGTTTGCGGGCTTGCTTTAGGCCATACAACGATTTTATAAGTCTGCAAGCTTGATTTGGTTTGGTTGCTGAAAACATGGGGGCAGCTGCATATACACTTCTTCATGTAGATATTATGTAGGAAAGCAGTATTGACATCCATCTGATGGAGGTACCAGTTATTGGTTGTTGCCGCTGCAAGTAAAGCCCTGATTTGTAGTGATCATGACAACGAGAGGAGATGGTTTCTTGTTAATCAATGCCATATGTGCGAGTGTAGCCTTTTCCACTAGTCCGGCTTTATATCATCCCTTTGAACCATCAAGATTGTATTTGACTTTATATACCCATTTGCACCCAATGGGCATATTGCACGAGGCAAATCAAATGTTTCCCATGTATGAGTTTTTTTGTAGAGCTTCAATCTCCTTTTGCATTGCTTCTTTCCATTTCATCATTCTCGATATCTTGATTGTATGTTTTGGGTTCTTTAATAACATCAATGAAATTAATGAATCTGGCATACTCTGCTGAGAGTTTTTCCAGATTTATTACCTCACTCAGCAGATGTGGGGTCTGTTGAACAGTATGATCACCATCTTGATAAAAGGTTGGTGGTTTCCTTGTCCATAAGGATCTTCTCAATTGGATAGGTGCAGTTGCCTGGCTAAAAGGAGCATGCATGTCTGGCAGGTCTGCTGACTCATTCAGTATATCATAAAAAATCTTCCAAACCAAATAACTGGGATGCGAGAATCAATGAATTCCTAATTCTCTTTTTTATTGTCTTTTTTTTGCCAGCCTATCGATAATTCCCAAAGGAATTCCAAAATAGAAATGAGTCTTCCATTATTCTAGTTAATTTAGAACATAACGTACAATCTTTGAATATTTGAAATTTTAGACTATGCGGAAATTTTTTCTTAGTATTCAATGAGCATCTTGGATTTCATAAAAATTGGGGGAAATATAATCCTTACATAAGGGACATTCTATTTTTATATTATTTTAAATAGGAATCCGGTATCTATCAAAAGAAAGAAATTCGAAATGAAATAAAAAAGCGAGTCAAAGTAGATTGCCCCACACTAGCACTTCCACGCAATAATTCTACAAAGGTGATACTATTATAGGAATTGCTTGGTACACACCAAGCACTACACTTAGATTTATTAGATTTGTTGATAAAATATCGATATTAAACCCGAAACTCCCGGCGGATGGCGGTAGCCCCAAGAAAGGAAAGAATCGGTTACATTTTAATATCATCTCCTCGTATTGATTAATGTATTTAGTCGATCCGGCCAGGGCCGACGAGGCTCAAACCCCGACTTCCGCCTTGTGACGGTGCTCGACCAATTGAACTACAATCCCGAGGAAATAAATAGGTGGTCTTCCGAAATTTGGATTCTTTTTTAAAATGCGGATATGGTCGAATGGTAAAATTTCTCTTTGCCAAGGAGAGGATGCGGGTTCGATTCCGCTATCCGCCCAAGATAAAAATAAAATAGTTTGATTAAAACTATTAAAACTAAACTTCAATATGATAAAAATGATAAACAAAAATATTCAAAAAATATGATATGATTATGATAAAGGGTATATCACCTAGGCACCGAGAGAGCGAGGAAGGCGTAGTAATCAACGAAATGCTTGGGAGTTGAAAATAAGCATAGATCCGGAGATTCCCAAATAGGGCAACCTTTGGATTCTTTGCTTTGAATCCATGGGCGGAAAAAGAGACAACTGGGCATCTTGAAACATCTTAGTAGCGGAGGAAAAGAAAGCAAAAGCGATTCCCGTAGTAGCGGCGGCGAAATGGGAGCGGACCGAAACATGCCAGCTGAGCGACTCTATTGAGACAAAGATAGGGTTGTCGAGAGCGTAGAGGAGGTAGGATGGGCGATTGGTCGGATCTAGTATGGATCGTACATGGGCCGGTAGTTGGAGTCGGCGGCTCTCCAGGGTTCCCTCATCGATGAGATCCCGGGAAGAGAGATCAAGTTGGCCCTTGCGAACGACTTGATGCACTATATCCCTTCACAAATAGGAACTAATAAATAGACCCGTCGATCCGTAGAAAAGACATTCTGATCCACTTGCGGAAAAAATGATTGTATGGAAGGAAAAAAAGATATCAAATTTAGTCCAAGGTAACTGGGCGTTCCAACCAATAAGAATCCCTCATGAATTTATCTTGAATTGAGATATTTTGGCTCAATTTTATCCTAGTTTTCTTGAGGAGCAGCTCCATTTTCACCTGAATTGGTCCAAATATGCACGGGGAGCTCCTCTAAGTGTTCCGGTAGGTGGAGTGACTCGGGACCAATTTTCAACGTGCTTGGAGAACCTATTGATAATTTAGGGCTGTAGATACTCGGACAATATCTCCCATTCATAGATCTGCACCCCGGCTTTATCTGATTAGATACAAAATTATCTATTTTGAAAGCAGGAATTAAAGCGTGAAAGTAGGATACTCCAAATTCGAAGGTCAAAGAGTTTTAAAGCGTTCTTGGCGGAAAAAATGTGAATGAAAGATCCCATTTGAATTGAATTGGGTCCATGAATCTAATAAATAGTGAGAATTCTTGATCCTCTCAATTCGAAAATTGAGGATTTGAATTGATGTCCTCGCATTGATTCCTCTAAATTGCCCTCGATTCCAAAAATCATTTCTTCTACTAAGACATTTACCGGGCGCAAATCTTTGTCTCCACATTGGATCAAAACGAGGATCGAAGGATCAAAAATTGCTAATTCATAGAGAGCCATCGAACCGGTGAACCAGACAACCAAAGCCATATGCATTATATGAGCCCGAAAGCAATCGGCGGGATCATTCAATACAACGCAGTATGAACACGATACCAAGGCAAACCGAAACAGATGCTTTACCCCTAGATTTCCAGTCAAGCTGCTTGCGCCTCAGCGTATTTGGGGAGAACCGGCTAGCTCTGGGTTCGAGTGGCATTTCACCCCAACCACGGAGGATCATATCATTCGAGCCTTTTTCATGCTTTTCCGGAGGAATGGATGCGGAAAGCTACAATCAATAGGATTTCCCTAATCCTCCCTTCCCGAAAGGATTAGCGTGATATTCTTTTTCCTTTCCGCGAGGGCCGGTCTTAATAACGCTGGTTTTAAGAATGAGTTATTGCCCTTCTCCGACCACTTCTTGCCCAACCTGAGGCGGACAACTAATCGTTCCACTTATTGAGCAGGGTTCTATGGTGGGTCCATGACCCTGGATGCGAAAGCGTCCTTGAGAGTGATCTCGTAGTTCTACGGGGTGGAGATGATAAGTCGGTCCATGGATTTTCCTTCCTTTTCTTTTGCCTCATTTCACTCAAAGGGTTGATGGGAGATAGTGCATCAAGCTATAAATAGTAATATGGACCCTCTCAAAGCGGATCAAATTGCACTTCACGCTCCAATTTTTAATCTCAGTATGCGTTTACGAAGCGGAGATTCTTTTCATTGAATGGCGATCGTAACGGATGTCACTCAATCGAAGGAAATTATCACGGAAGCTTTCTGATTGTTAATGAAACTTTTCATAGGAATCTTTCACAAAATACCCAACCAATAACGAGAATATTATCAACTAATCGAAATTTTCATTATTAGACCATGCGACTTGACTTGCTAAATACATCATTATTGTATACTCTTTCATATATATAAGCGCAACCCAAATTTTCTTTTTACCTTGGTCTTTTTTGAATTGAACTAACTAATAACAATTCCTCGATATCTTGTTCATTCACAACAAGATTCATCTTAAGTAAATGACTCTTATTTTTCCTAGAGCAAAACAAAAAAAATCAAGAGCTTCAAGCCAATGAAGACTTAGAAAATTGACTCAAGAACAACTTTCATGACGAGCTCCATTGTAAAATTCAAACCTAAGCATTAAGTAAGAAGCGATGGGAATGATGGAAGCTGTGAATGCAAAAGATTCTATGGAAAAGGAAATCTTACTGATTCACTGGTCGGTTGGATTTGTTCATAATGATCAAATTATATATGGTCTTGTTTCCACCTTTCCAGTCATTCTTGATACAACTTTTAAATATTTGATTTTTGTTATTTAAATCGAGTATCTCCGTCACTTGTAGTTATTTATCATTCAATGAATGATGATAAAAAATAAAATCCACTTGATATTAATCTAATAAAAGCGAAAATTAGAGCTCTAGTTATTTTGTAGTTGTACATAAACAAAATATTGAAAATCGTTACAACAAAAAAAGTGTGTTAGAGGTATATGTTTTTGGCCACCATATACCTATGTCTCTGACAAAGCAAGAAGAGTAATTGATCAAATTCATGGGCGGTCCAATGAAGAAACACTTATGATACTAGAACTCATGTCTATCGAGCATGTTATCCAATTTTTAAATTGGTTTATTCTATGACATCAAATGCTAGTTACAAAAAAATGTCCATATTTGGTAATGGCACAAGCATATCGATGAGATTTCTAGATTTTCCTAGTACCCGTTGAAATAGAGGAAAATAAGTCTCATGAAATTGAGTATTTTTAGCAGAGATATATTTGTTGGTGATGTCTAAAAGAATGGAAATCTTGGAGGTGTTTGAGTTTCCAAGATATACACAGGTCCTACACACAGGAATCAAATTTTTCATGTGCTGGTTGAAGTGTGCAAAAAAAAAAAACTAGGCATCCAAAAACTTTAAACAACGACTAATGCGGTTTAGTGCCATAAAGCACTTCATGTGGAGTACTTTCCTTGGCGATGATGTAGGTGTGACATTAATCAACTTTATAGCATGTAAAGACAAAAACCCCAATACTCAATGGGTAAATTACTCGGAACCTCGGACTCGGCAACGTTCGCAAATATTGATAATTCCTTCTAACAATTCCATTACGCTGGGTGTGTTGACGAAGATGTCCGATGTATAATGCCTTCTTTGAGCATAAAAGTCGATGGCGGAAACTTCGGCTCCATTGTTAGATCTAATAATTTTATGAAGCGAGTAGAGAAAACCCTAACAAAGGATTTCACAAGATCGGAAGCTTGATTTCGCCTCACAAGAAAAACCCAAGTAAATCTAGAAAAATCGTCTATAATAGTAAGAAAACATTGTTGTCCATTCATAGTATGTTGTTTCAAAGGACCGAAATAACCATATGAGCAAGATAAAAAAACATTTACATCTGCTTTGTAGTTAATGGAAAGGATTTTCTTTAATTTTGCCATAGGGAAGACATAACAAATATCATGATCACAAATTTGACATTAGCGGTTGTGAATTAATGACTTGCGGTCTCTTATCTGGAAAGTGTCTGATCACGTGGGATAGTGGACTGGCGGGGCGAATTCACTTTGGAAATCTTGGGATAAATTATGTGCGCCCGACTTGGAAGGTGGTTTGAAATTACACAGACCTTTTGATGTGAATGACACTTTTGCGATCAAGTTATGGGTCCGTTTAAGGCAGAAAAAAGGTATTTGGGCTAAAGCTATCTATAATACTTACATTATTGATCAATCCCTTCTGGATGCTCCTGAGCCAACGCTGTCTACTGTTCGGTAAAAACTAGTTTTATAATTTATAAACCGAAACACCCCAAGTATAAGGATCGTAGTATAGGATGTTAACGGGTCATCCTAAGGGAGTGGAATGTTTATCGGATCAAGGAACAATTATTCTATCGATTATGTCACGACTATTAACGAAAACTAAAGTTTATACTAATTATGAAATAATGAGCGATAACTCGATGAAACGGTAACTTGGAGCAGAAAATTTGCGAAAAATAACAATTAACATCTAGGGTTCCTAAAACAACTAAGCGTAGCAATCAAATTGATCTGAACTATTCGATTTATCAAGTAATTAAAAGAATGGCAAGGCAGCGAGAATCCACCAATCAACCAACCTAACCCCAACTAGATGGCAAGTTAAAGATACGATTTTTAGTAATGATCTATCACGAATTTGATTAAATCTCTTTAAACGAATTCTAGGGTTTCGTTTTCATTTTCAAGTAAAACTAAACAACATGCAAAACACGATCATGAGTTTGTTTCCAACACTCTACTCAATTAACTATAAACGATCTCTCGAATTATAATTAAGTGCATCAATTGAAAAGATCTAAGTTTGAATAATATTCTCATACAAATCCAAACAAAAGATAGTTTTATCGATCTCTCGATTCAAATAAAGCGTAAACAATATAAAAGCGATATCAATTGTGAAAAGCGTAACTTAACTCACTAAAAATACGATAAAAATCTCTCTAGTTGGTGTTGATGTTGATCGGTTTCATCCGTTGTCCCACCGCGCTGTGCTTAGCCAACAATCATGTTGTTAATCATGATTATTGGATTGGAAGAAATCATCTTCTTTTTAGGGTTTTTTTTTATGTTTATCTGGTTTGCTCTTGAATTTGTATTAGCAATTTGGATCAATGGTATGGGAATGAAATTAGGGTTCAACATGCGGCTGTTTAAATAGAAATCAATGTCGGTTTTACTCTGATGTTTTGGTGGGCCTTCGTCCTTGATCTTGGGCGCCCGTCCGAAGCTTACAGGCGGGCTGAGAGCGTTCGTTTGCTGAAATCCTGAAGACTCTGTACACGTTTCTGCTCCCTGGATGCTCGTCTCCAATGCATGGACGTTCGTCCGATGTGTTTGCTACAACTCTGTACTAAATTTCTGCATGGGGCCTTTCGTTTGGCACCTTGAATGTCCGTCTGGGACATGGGTGAAGCTTTGGGCCTTTGGTTCATTAGTTCGAGCGCCCGATTTGCTCGAGTTGGACGACATGCAAACCAATTCTCGGCATTCTTGATTTTTAATTGCAAGTCTATCATTATCTCCTTTCTCCCATGCAAATCATCAATGTAACATCATCTAATCCTCCTTCATGCCATGCAATCATGCCTACAAGATGATCAAAAGCATGCAAGATGGATAGTGAGTATGTTACAAATTTTGAAATAAGGTATTGGATATCTTGATCGCGTGTAAGTCACTAACGTCCATATTACTAGCAAGAATACTAGGTACATCGTAGTATAGTAAATACGAGTCAAGGTCGACCCCATAGAGACAATGCAACTATAAGTATAAGCGATTCTAACCTAATTAAGAAGCAACATAGAGCGGTCATGGACCAACAATGAACATAAAACATGCTTGGTATTTCTCCCCTCTTCTCACCGATCTACTAACTTGGATTAGTTAATATTTACGTTTACTTCCCACACAATTTCCTTAAATTAATCGAAGCGAGCTTTCATTTTAATTATCATTATCCGCTACGGGTGCAACTCCTAACCCTATCTACTCCGACAATTGTAGTAGACAATTTATCACATAAGCTACCCTCCTTAATTGGTCCGTAATAGCCCATCTGCATAAAGAAGTAGAATTGCCGATATCGAGCTCTAACTTTCGTACCGCTAACCCTCTGAGACATATCGACATTGATCGACACATTCCTAGGGTCCATTCAAGGCTATGTCCAAACTAACACTTCACTATTCATATTTCATGCTAGTTTTATGATTAAAATAAGCCAGATTGGCGAGATCTAACCTATTGTTAATTGAACCCGTCGATGAAGCGTGGGCGTAGTGAATCCTAGTTTTAGGTTTTTCTAAATATTGCCTCGGTAAACCGGTATAGGCCGATTTACGGGAGTCATTATTCTATTCACGGATCTACATTGCTCAATTAAGATTAATCTAAGTAAATCATGGGGTCTTTAAACAAGCGATTAACTAAAAAAGCATAAATACTGAATAAATCTACCATCTTGAAGACAAAAGATATGTTCAAAGCTTCATACCTTCAATGATGGAGATCTAGCTCAATCTACTCAAGCTAGAGATGTAGAAAGGAGAAAACCGAAATAACTCATCAAAAGCTTGGAATAACTTTATTTCATCAAATCGTATATATAAGATTGAATATAATTGAGTGCTTATTAAGAACTTATAAAATAATCTATAAGCGTGGCCTTATATAGATACAATGACCGACTTATAACTCTCTAAAACCTAAACCGACCTAGTAGAGGGGTAGAATCAATTTAAATGTCCAACAAGTCCTCGATTTACCGGCCTTAGCCCTCGGTAAACCGGTGACTTTTCTTCTTTCTTGACAGAATCCTTCTTGGACTTCAATTGCTAGGCTCAATATACTCCTTTTGGTCGGATCCATTCTCGAATGCTCCAGTTAGGTACATCTGTAAAACACGCATAAAACAAGACAAAAGCAGTACCAAATCTTTGGGAAAATAACATAGATGCGAATTACGATCCTAGAAGCGTGCAGAGCATTTAACACATATTCCATATAATAACGATCCTATGTATCCTCTCTTGGCGAGAATTTGGGGTGAATAAGAGTATAATTAATGGTACCATTTAGGGTGTTATCAACTACCCCCACTTAGCTTTTGATTGTCGAGCAAAAAGGCGAAAAGAAAATAACATCTGATCGACACACAAGTTAATTAAAAAAATCTGCTTCACAAAGTCAAGATCAAGATCATGCCACTCATATCCATCGATGCTTGCATTAAACACTATTCATGTCACGAGCCAATGTGTGTGTGCAATAACTTTCACAACCACTTAGTAATCTGAGACAATCTCACATTACGTCAACCCGTAGTCGAACTAACCGAGTCTCGAACATGTTATTTATTATTCAATTTAATGGCGAGGCTGATCGAGAACCAATATATATTACTCTTAGGCTCGCGTTTATCGGTCTATGCAAAAGTCGTGCGTCTTAGGATCCATCGACTCAAATTTTGCCAAAGAGAATATAGATGTATATATTTCAATGCACTTCTCTTTGTTGGTGGGTGAACTCTCATTTATTTATCTATCCTCATGGCCCCCTCTTGATAAACTACGAATCCAAAATTCCTTTGCCTTTATAGCGTTGGTGAAACATAATTGGGATAAAGCCGGGTCAACTCTAGTCAAAGCAATATGCTATCGACTACACACTAAGAAGCGAGTTATATGTGCTTAAAATGGAGGCTCTGTGAACATGTGCTTAAACACCACTACTTAAGTGTGGGCACTTACTTTTACTTGTGCAAAGTGAAGCGAAGATGAAGTCAATTAACTCAAAAAAGATCAAAGATGTCATATTTTTCAAAATTCTATCGAAATGAATCTAAGTCTAAGGGTGAATTTTGCATCAAAGAGAATCAATATAATCACGTAATTTACGAATATAATGCTAAGAAGCTAAGTGGCGTTCCTTACCCCTCACTTAAGCGAAACATTGTCCACTAATGTGTAAGATGAAAAGCGAAAAATGAAAAGGAACTTAGCTTGGTTAAAGGGTGGAACCAAAGAAGAAATGGATCATCGTATAAATCATCGGGCTCTTGAAGTAATCCATGAAGAATGCATTGCTAAGTATCTCAAACAAACCAAGAAGAATGATGGTGACAAGAAACCGTATAATAAAATGGCGGCGATAAAGAAAATAAATAACTCCAAACAAATCAAGCCGTCAAATTCATTATATTATTAAAATTACTGCTACATCAACTCGATCGGAAAGAAAAATAAAAATGTACATAAGAAAAGGGAAAGAACAACAATAAAAGAAGAAAAAACTAGTCCTCGTCATAATAATCCTCCTAGTCATCTCTGGCTCAAAACCGGGAGGTGGTCGGAGGCTGAAGCGGCGGCGGTGAAGAAGATGCTCTATAACGAGGACAATCCAAGGTGGTGGGGTAGCGGGTGGAACTCTTAGAAAGTCTATAATTACATCCATCTTGCGATGTAGACCACGCAATCTCTTCGCGGTGCTCCTCTATCAAGGCTTTACGAGTCGAGGTGCTCCGTGGACCGGAGTATACTCTCTCGATCTCGAAGCGACCCGTCTTTGCCTTTTGAAATGGGTGTGAACTAATCATCGGCTCGAGGTCTTCTCACTCATCACTAACGAACTTTGACCTCGTTCTCCAGCGAACATGTCAATCATCGGTCCATCGGCAAGCTGCTCGTGCTCGAGATGTGGCGACAAGCTCGTGAATCTTGCTATGCATCGGGGAGACCCGATGTTGGCGGAGATCTCTGCTCTGAGGTAGAACATCAACTCTGCCCCTCTTGGTGTAGCCAGACACCGTGTGCTTGATCGGCGGAAAGCGAGCGCAGAACAAATCGATTAACCACCTTCCTATCCCAGGATAGCTCGTTTTCCAGGACGATGGTGGGGGATCCCATAGGATTGAGCTTCTATTAGACCCCAAAGTACTCAGCTATCATATCCGTTCTCTCAAGATCCTCAACATTGCTCGAGGATGTGTACTCTTCTGGGCCCATTGGTGGATTGCGAACCCCATAATACTCATTGATCCGCTCGATCGAAAAGTCAACTTTAACACCCAGACCATCACAAAAGTAGCTCCTGGGTTATGCGAAACATAAGCATAAAATTCCCTTACCACCGTGGCGTTGAACCGTGTCGGTGCATCTGCCATGTCTAGAATGTCTTGTTCTTGCAAGGCTCATGGCAAGATTTCTCCGCAATCGTCTAGTTCTACGCCCCGTTCTCGAGCAACAGGTCTTGCATTCCAATGCCCTCGGAATGACTCATAGATAGCTAATGAATGGAGCGCTCAACCCCTTCTATCAAGGGGCGACATCTCCGTAGATAGTCGATAACCACTGGGATGAAGGACAGATTGGCTACGGTTTGGACCCATCTGGACAATAACAGGTCTGAACATGATCTTTGATTACGGAAAAATGACCCTCGGTAAACCGGTAGTTAGGCTCGATTCTTGGCCTGATTTTTCTAAATTACATTTGGGACATTGCTTCTAGTAATGGAAGATGAAGAAGCGCAGCACTTCACTATGCAACAACACTAATCAAGAATAGGGATGGAGAGAATGATATGGTTGGTGATTTGGTTGGAAAAATGGAAGAAAGGCTTGGTTTTGGTAGAGATGTGGTGGTGATAGTGGTGGTGATGGTGGTCGGATTCGGGAAGAATGAGAAATGGAAGAATGTTTTGTGATTTAAGGAGAAGATAGTAGATGGGAATGATGATAATGGTGGTGAATGGGTGGTTAAATTAGAAAAAATGATTGAAGGTGGAAGGATTTGGTGGGATAGTGGGTATATGAGTAATTAGGGTGAGGATTCGAGGGGATGATGATTGAAAAGCTGATTTGGTGGGATAGTGGGTATTAAGTAAAGAGTGCAGATTGGAGAAGCAGAGAAATCTAGGAAAAAGAACCTTTTTGAGCTCTCTTCCTAGGACACCTTTCTCTCTTGGCTTGCGTGCTAGGTGCAACATTTGCGTCGAGATTTGACCATGATGCCCAAGGATTCCACATTTCCTACTTTAGGCTCAAATCGTTCACTATGAAATACGGAATGACTAGCTTCCGTGAGCCTCTTGTTGTGGCCTTCTCTTCTCTTTCTCTCTCTCTCTCTATGCATTAGTCTCATGAATTCTGCTCAAGCGGTTTCTATCTGACCTCTCTCGATGTTTATGCCCTTCCTTCTCTATCTCCATAATTTCCACCTCACCTAATCATCGTCATCTTGCAACTTTCCGCCTATTATCTAGGGGCTCTAAGATTTTGAAGATCTTGCATCATTATTCAACCTCAAAGTGATCTCCTCGTTATCAAAATCCGTGGCCCGCTCTTGCTTGTATGCTAAGAAAGGTCTTCTAACAAAGCGGGGGCACTTGGGTGCTCAGTGTACGTCTATAACCGTGAAATCATTTGGAAAAGTGAACCCTCCTTCCTTTATCGTGCATTTCCTAAGCGGACGGCGGTATATCTCTAGTCTATCGATGAAAGTCATGGTTCGGGTTTGATTCATAATGACCGGAAGTTTAATCTTTTGGCGGAGGAAAAGGTAGAATGTTGCAACTTCGAGCGAGTCGCGAGACCTAATCCTACTAATATGTCATTGTGAGAATCGGGGAGTCGAAAGCGTGCGGGGTCTTAACTTCACCCACGGTTATGCGAGTCTAGTAATCCTCGGGCTCGAGAGAATCTTGTGTCGGGATCCTCTTCAGGATCATTCGAATCATAATCACGAAGGCGATATGTCAATTAACTTTCGATAAAGAATTCACACGGGCGATCTGGCGCTATACTCTTTAAAGTTCTCTTGGGCTCAGTGCTTGATTGCTTCTTTCTCTTTTCCACCAGCTTCTTATCCGGCCGTATTATTGCTCCACGATGGCGGATCCAAGATACATGGAAATTGGTGTGATGTTCAATATTGTCCGAGGCATATTGGCTTGACTTGTTTGTTCTTTTTCAACTCCGATTTGTCCGAATCTACGAAGTGTTACGATCTTCCGCGCAAAAAAAAAAAAACAAATAAAACAAAGAAAAGGTTAGCAACTTCCACTTCAATTGGGTATGATCCCAGCGATTTGTGGACCTACTAACTAAAATCAACGACTGAATAACCTGAGAATGACAAAGGTACATTCGAATTTGATTTTCCAGGCCTCGGTAAATCGGGGGTTGCCTCGATGAAGCGGGCCTAAAATTTCTTATTACGGAAGATTAAGCGAAATGCAGTTTGATCGAAACGACTCAAGACTCAAAATAAAATAAAATAAAATAAAATAAAATAAAAATGACTTCTTAATCAAAATTAAAAGTTTATATTTAAAATTGGCCATTGTCCCCGGAAACGGCGCCAAAAATCTTGATCGCGTGTAAGTCACTAACGTCGATATTACTAGCAAGAATACTAGGTACATCGTAGTATAGTAAATGCGAGTCAAGGTCGATCTCTCAGAGACAATGCAACTATAAGTATAAATAATTCTAACCTAATTAAGAAGCCACATAGAGGCGGCCAGGGGCCAACAATGAACATAAAACAAACTTGGTATTTCTCCCCCTCTTCTCACCGATCTACTAACTTGGATTAGTTAATCGTTACGTTTACTTCCCCATAATTTCCTTAAATTAATCGAGCGAGCTTTCGTTTTATTTATCATTATCGACTATGGGTGCAACTCTAACCTATCTACTCCGACAATGGTAGTAGACAATCTATATGCAAGCTACATTCTCCTTAATTGGTCCGTAATAGCCCATACGTATAAAGAATTAGAATTTCCGATATGGAGCGC
>JAOBSW010000972.1:0-66763 GCA_026214975.1 Gentiana macrophylla | reverse complement strand
CTTGTCTTTGTCACAAAAATATCAAGTCATTTTCACATCTACTTACGGAAAATATCAAATCTTAACATCGCAAAACACACGCACACACGTGGAACCTCATACAATAATTAATGTCTTATAACTTGAGTGCAAAAAACCAATTGTCTCGAGGTATAAGTTACCGCTCTACTATTCTATACAAGGAACACAACCGAGACCCCGGTGTCACTACAAAAATATGCTTTTAAGCGGCAGATTTTTTCCACCGCTAACGCTGACAATCCACCGTTAAAACTCTTTCACGGCGGTCTTAGCCGCCACTAAATCCACCGTATTTGCCTTTGCCACTAAATTTTTAGGCCCTTTCCCGGACGGTTTTTGAGTCCACCGCTAAGATCTGCTTGTGACGGGTATTATCCGCCAAAGAATTAACCAATAAACCGCCGGGAATAATTATTCCAACACAAGAGAAAAAGAGGTTTTGGCGGCGGATTAAATAATCCGCCGCGAATCCAGTAAATATAAATATAGATCAATTGGAAGGTGAGTTATTATCCTATGAAAGTTCTCTTGATCAACAATCTATTGCTATTGTTGAGGAAGTTTTGCAGCACAAACTAAATGTGTCAAATCAAAAGGTAGAATCATCAATCATGTTGAATTCACCAACATGGTCAAAATTTGTGGTAGAGGCCGTGGTCGAGGCCGAGGCCGAGGCAGAGGTAATTTCAATTACAAAAGAAATAATAATGATTCTGTCATAATGAACAAAGTAATGATTTTTCAAAAAGACAAATCGAAAATTCAATGTTATAATTGCAAGAAATATGGACATTATCAAAATCATTGTCGCTTTCAAGAATCAAGAAAATCATGCTAAGGTTGCAGTAAAATAATGATAATAGTTTGGAAACTTCATTATTGGCGAATTTTGGAATTGATGAGAACAAGAAAAATGATTGGATTTTGGATTCAAAGTTGTAGTAATCACATGTGTGGGAACAAAGAATTGTTTTCTCTCGATTTGGATACTTCGCATAATCGATCGTTAAATTTGGAGATAATACTGAGGTACTAAATTCTGGAAAAGGAAGAATCGCTTTGCCACACTTTAAAAGATGGTTCTTCTAATCCTATTTCTCGATGTATTATATGTGCCTAGTTTACGCTATAATTTGTTGAGCATTGGGCTTGTTGTCCACAGAAAGGATATAACATAGTCTTCAATCATGAACCTCGCACAAAGAAGATCCAAAGAAAGGACTCATTGCAAAGGTAAATATGAGTAATTACCGCTTGTTTCGCTTAAAATTAATTGTGGCGCTTTACCTTGTTTTTAGTTCTGTGAGTTTTGATGATACATGGTTATGACATCTAAGATTTGGACATTTGAACTTTGGAAGTTTAAAGTTTCTTGCCAAGAATAAGTCAAGATTGGGATTGCCGAGATATTGACTTTCCTCATAAAGTCTGTGAGTCATGTACTTTGGGGAAACATCACAGAGATCCGCTTCAAAGAATAAGGCATGGAGAGCAAGTACACCAATGCAACTAATTTATTCGGATTTGCATTATGTTGAAGAACCTTCCAACGGAGGTAGTAAGTATTTTATATCTTTCATTGATGACTTCACCAAAAAGCATGGGTGTATTTTCTCGAGAAATAAATGATGCATGTGATATTTTTAAAAGTTTTAAAAGGTACATTGAAAAAAAGAGTGGATATGAGATTAAAACTTTGAGAACAGTGATGAGAGGAACTAAGTATATTGTCTATGATGATTTTCCTGAAAATAATGGTAGCAAACATCGATGATCGCGGATATACTCCTCAACCTGGAGTGACAGAGAGGAAAAATAGAACGCCATATGGACATGGTAAGGTCTATGATGCATTCTAAAAATTGCCTAAGTCTTTTTGGGTTCTTGTGCCTTTTATGTGTTAAACATGTGTCATACTGTATATACTGTGGAAAACACCATATGAGGTATGGATAGGAAGAAAACCAAATATTGGACATTTGAAAGTATTTGGTTGTATTGCTTATGCCCGTGTTCTTGATGTTTTGAGGAAGAAATTGATGATAAATCCGAAAAGTGTATTTTCATTGGATATTCTCATCAAACGAAGGGTTTAGGTTGTTTAATCCGGTAATGTGAAAAGTTGTAATCGGCAGTGGATGTTATATTTGAAGAACGGGAAGCTTGTGATTGGTCACCTAAGTGACGGGTATAAATAATTCCACCACCTCAACAGTAGGGATACAACCCACGCGCGCCATCCTCCGGCATGACAAGAGAGATCGCAAAACGGGCGGCCGGGCGCCTCACCTCGCCGCGATCAAGGCATTTGCGGTCCCGTGCAAAGGCAATGATCCTGTGAAATCTCATCCAGGCAAGTCAAGAAGGGTCGCCAGCGGGCGAGGCCAAAGAGGGCTTGCTCTCTTTGCGACCTGCAGAGGTGGTCGCCGATTGATCCGCATCTTTCCCCACTTGTAACTTAGATATTTCATCTTGCTTAATATCTAAGTAAGACCTATCTACTAGTAAAATATCTAATAGATTACTTGCTCTCTAAGTTATCCACCTCTATAAAAGGGGTGGTCATTGTAAACTAAAAAGGATGAGATATATAAAATACACACTATATTTGCAAGAAAAGCCTCTTCATTCTAAGTCTCTCCACACCACCACCACTTGAGCATCACCACACCTTAAATACAAACAGATATCCACCATCCAAACACCGCAAGGACACCCGTGAGGATTTAGACATCTTCGCTTGGCTCACTATCGGAAACCGATTGTGTAAAAATCACCTGTAGCTCTCATTCGAGAGAGAGATAATCTTACAAAGAAAAGTCCTCAAACTACCTTTATTTCTTCCCTTTACCAAAGAAACCGCTCGAAAAGCCACCACGCAGAGATGGCTGGAAGTAAAGGGCATCTAACACCCCAAACCCCGCAGTGCGTACTATGCTACATCATGCTCGTGGGGGAAGGCGCAGGAGAAACACTAGACAATCTCCTCGGAAGGAGAAGGATTCCAGACAGGGTCTTAGCACCTGGCGATGCTCAAAATGTCATTAATCAAAAACCAAGTCGAAAGAGGCTATTGTTGCCCTGATGGAACTCGCAGAGAAAGGTCACAAAGAAAGCCAAAGATCGATCCCGCAAATACAACCGGCTTTCAGGAGGACCCGAGGTCGCCGAAATGAGGGAATACGCCAGTACGCCAAACTATGTATCTCACCACCCCGCCTGGTGGCTAAGCGGCCAGGCCCTATGACGATTCGACCCTGCATCCTCCCAGAAACGAATCCTCCTTGCGGTCGCAGACTGTGGGCCGCCAGAGCCAAATTCAAAGAAAATCGACGTAGAAGAGAGCGTGCACTCTTCAGTCGCTATGGACCGAGGAAAGAAATTCCACGAACCTCGGCCCCCAAGATCGCGACCATCAAAAAGGAAAGAGGATCGACAAAGTGGTCGGCGTTTAATAGGTTGGGTGAGAAGGACAAGGCTTTAGCCCCAAGTCGCCTCACCTTTCCTAGAAGAGATGCCCTCCAAAGCAGGATAGACACGCACAAGATGCCCGCACAATTATCGTGGAAAAGAGGGCCCGCCAAGAGGATCACAAAATCACCAGGAATCGAGCGTAGAACGGAGCGAGCCGACACGCAAGCACAATTCACGACCAGAATCGACCCTATTTTGGCGTAATGTATTGAGGTAATGAAAAAGAGCTTGCACTTAAAAAGTCGAGGCCTGTCGAGAAAGTCGCCCGATTTCGGGAATCGACGTGGTTAGCTAAAAGGATTACCAAACATTGCCTCCCAAAGAGAGAAAGGTTAGTTATCCCGCTTACAACTATTACAATGGAAATTCATGCCCAAACGATCGGCTCACCGCTGCTCCAAGGTCGATCACCTTTGCTACACAAAATAAATCCGCCTGGTGCATCGCGTTAGTTGGCAAAAGATGCGAGATAGGTCAAGGCCTGATACGCCGGGCTTCTCGCGCTCACTTGAAAGTTGGGAGGATTTGTCGGAAAAGTTTGTCGAGAGTTTGAATCGGCAAGCAGCCGAAGAAAACCATTGAGGACCTATACGAGGTTCGTATGGGAGGGCATGAATCTGAAAAGAATATTACGAACGGTTCGTCCGTAATATATGATCAAACAAGGAACATTCCGACATTTATGCGTCATAACATGTTTCTCACCGAATCGCCAAAGGCCCGATGAAAATCGACCAATCTGCGCCCCCCAAAGCGGGTCTCGTGGAGATGTTAGAAAGAGCCGTAATGATGGGGGCCGCCGAGGCGCCTGGCGCGGGAAAGCAAAGCCTAAGACAGAGCCACGCTCGCGAAGCGAGGATCGCGTGATGACCGTAAAAAGAAAAGTGGACGAGATACTAATCGCGATCGTGAGGTAAAGAAGCCGCATAAGTTTAGCGAGGATAATTTTACCCCGCCAACACCAAAGCATCCCAAATATCGCTTTGAAATTCGTGAACATTTCGACAAACCAAAGCCTATGAGGCGATCCCGATAGCCGCGATAAATCCAAATATCGCGACTATCACAAGGACTATGGCCACATCACCGATGAATGCTTCACCCCGAGGCGCGAGATAGAAAGGCCGATCCGTGAAGGACCAAACAAGAATATAAACGCCGAGGGGAACAACACTTCCGGTCAAGGACGCCAACCTCGCGTCTATCGAGAGAGGTTCAGTCATCCACGGAATATTCCCAAAGAACCATCAATCAAATCTCGATAAATCAAATCAATACCCGCGGCTTCGAAAAGCAGATTGTGTTGGGAGAGAATGAGAAGGGAATCATATTCACAAAAAGCGAGCTAACAACAGTCAGTGGCCCTATGGAGATACCCCTCATTCTAAAGGTGGGGGTGAACGACAAGCACGGCGTCAACCGAGTAATGGTCGATACAGGGGCCGGCCGCGACGTCATCTATTTCGACTGTTTAAAACAGATCGGATTCGGGGAGGCCAAGTTAAAACCCTACCTTGGGGTCCTCGAAGGTTTTACCAACGACACAGTACGGGTCAAAGGCACGATCGACCTCAATATCATTTTGGGCGACTATGAGCCCTGTAGAACGGAGATAATAACTTTCTTGGTAATCGACCGCCTCTTACTACAACATGATTTTGGGAATCCCAAACATGAAGAAGTTCCAAATGGTGGCGTCCGCTCCCACCAACGGATCAAATTTCACGTAGGGAAGAAGTTGGGGTCGCCATCACCGACCGGAGCTTTCCTCGACTATATGACCAAAAATGTGGTCGACTTCTAAGCGACCACGATCTGATGGTCTTAACACGCCACGGATCGATTGCTATGATGAAAGAAGTCTCGGAGAAGGCCGTGGAGGTAGAAACATTGCAAGTTCGGGACGAGCCCGACTTCACCGCCAAGACGAGTTGATCGGGTTATAATAAACGCCAAATATCCCGATCAAAAGATAAAAATAGGATCGAGGACTACCGAGGAAGAAAGTGGAAGAGCCGATCAAGCTTCAAAGCAAACTTGGACGATTCGCCGGGAGGTAATCGATATGAGAGGTGTAGAATCGAAGGTCGCTTTGCATAACCTAAGTGTCGATCCCAACTTCAGGCCAATACAACAAAGGGCGCGCCAATTCTCTGCTAAAAGGAGAGTCGCAATAAAAATTGAGGTTGAGAAACTTTTAGCAAGCAGAGCATAATCAAAGAACTTCAATATCCCACCTGGCCGGCAAATGTAGTAATGGTGAAAAACACAACGGCAAGTGGCGGATGTGCGCCGACTTCACCGATCTAAACAAAGCTTGCCCAAAGGACCCCTACGCGCTTCCTCGAATCGATAAAATGGTGGATGGGATCGCGGGTTTTGAGACCTTAAGCTTTCGACGCCTATTCCGGCTACCACCAGTCGAAATGGCCGATGAAGATAAGGAGCCGACGGCCTTCGTGGTCACGCCGCGGCTATATTACTATGAGATGATGCCGCTTGGCCTAAAAACGCAGCTCAACCTATCGAGAGAATGGTAAACAGAGTTTTCAAAGACGCAGATAGGCAAGAACACGGAGGCCTACATTGATGACATGGTCGTGAAATCAAGTCGCCAAGATCACTTGGAGGACCTTCGCGAAACCTTTGCAAACGTGAAGAATCACTGATGAAACCGAACCCTACGAAATGCACTTTTGGGGTCCAGCAGGAAATTTCGGGCTTTATGGTAAGTCAAAGGATCGAGGCAAATCCTAAAAAATCGAGGCCCTGGTCAATACGAGCGAGCCTACCAAGATTAAAGAAGTACAGCCGCTCAACGGCAGGATCACAAATTTGGGTAGGTTTGTCTCAAATCTGCAGAAAGAAGTCCGCTTTTCTTCAAAATTCGAAAGTGGGCCGGTACCTTCTTCTTGACAAATGGAATGCTCCTGCATTTAAAGACCTCAAAGAATACTTATCAAGAGACCGCTGCAAACTAAATTCCCGAGGCTCGGGATACTGCTTTTATATTTGGCACTTCGAGATAGGCCGTAGCCGCAAAGACTCGTAAAAGAGGATGGGAAGGCTCGCAGGCTTCGCTTTTTATGTTTCCAAAGCTCTAAGCCCCGTTGAAAGTCGTTATTTTAATATAGAAAAGTTGGCTTATTGTGTTGTTATAGCCGCCGCAAATTAAGGGCTTACTTTTCATCGCACACCATCGTAGTATTATCGAATGCATCGCTAAGACAGTTCTTCACAAGCCGCACTGTCCCGGTCGACATTCATGGGCCATCGAGCTTATCGAGTTCGATATCCGATATGAGCCCCGAAGGTCAGAAAGGCCCAAGCTCTCCAGATTTCATAGCGTAAACAAGCTTCAACGAAGAGGTGAAAGAGCGCCTCCGCCCCGAACGCGACCAAGATAGTGGTCACCACAGAGGACGAGCCTATCGTGCCAAGTCACCGCTGGCACTCTACGCTGATGGCTCCGCTAATCACAAAGCGGTGCGGCGTGGGAATAATCCCGCTGTAACCAGGAACATCGTAAGAAATTGAGCAGCTCGAGATTTGATTTCACCGCCTAACAACCAGGCGTAATACGAGGCCGCCATTGTCGGGTTAAAACTCGCCAAAGCCATGAAAGTCGAAAATATACAAGTATTTTGTGACTCACAGCTTGGTAGTAAATCAAATCAAAGGGTCATATGGCATTCATTGCGTAAATTTTACAAAGGTATATTAACCTCGCCAAAAGACTCAAGGCGCTTTCACATATTGTCAATTCAAAACATCCTCGAGAGGACAATCATAGGGCCGACTACTTGTCCAAATTAACCAAATAAGACGCTTCGTGCGATCCCAAAGATCATGGTCGAACATCTATCGGAGCCCGCCATCTCCTGGGCGAGATCATGGATTTCAACCCAAGAATACTTGTTGGATCGACATCATAAAGTCTTATATTGAGTTAGAGAGAGCTTCGAGCGACCCTTGCGGTTAGGGCCTTAGTAAGAAGGGCATAAGATATACGATTATGGATTTACGTGCTTTACCGTCATTCATTCTCGAAACCCCTTCTACGATGCGCACGACCTGAGGAGGTGACGGAATCCTAACAGAGCTACATGAGGGAATGTGCGGCGCCATTTCTCCAATCGAACACTAGCACGTATGTACTTCTAGCCGGATATTATTGGCCAAAATTAGATGAAGACGCCAAAGCTCATACCCGCGCATGTGATACTTGCCGCGAGGTTCGCAAATATCCCCAGCTACCCTCAATCGAACAAAGCATAGTGGTAGTGCCTGGCCTTTCGACATGTGGGCAATCGACCTCATCGGACCTTTGAAGAAGTGGTCGCCAGTTGCGAGTACGCTGTCGTCGCGGTTGATTATTTTACTAAATGGGTCGAGGCTAAGGCCTTGGTAAAACCAATACCAGGGGACATAACATACTTTTTGCTCGATCAAATATGGACAAGATTTGGTGTTCCAAGAGTGATGGTTTCCGATCACGGACCTCAATTCGTAGACGAATTCGACAGATTCGTGAAGAGAACAATGTTAAACAATGGCAATCATCCGTGTGCTACCCGCAAGGAAATGGGCAAGCCGAAAATGCCAACAAACAGTCCCGAGTGTGTTAAAGAAGAGAGCCTGGTGAGAAGGCAAAGCATCGGGCCGGATCACCTTCCAGCCTCTCTACGGGCACTCAGACGCCGCGAAAAATCACAATGAGGGAAACTCCTTTGCTCTAACATATGGGTCCGAGGCTATGGCACTGTGGAAATGGCCTTACCAAGCCCTAGGGTCGCTTTCACAAATGAGGTCAATAACACAAATGCGCGCGAACTCGAGCTCGATCTAGTAGAAGAGCGCGCGATGCAGCATACAAATGCCTGGTCAACTATAAACAGCGGCAAAGCGCCATCACGACAAACGATTCGCAATCATCACTTCGCCGTCGGGATTACGCTCTACAAAAAGACAAGCCACGGGCCACGGCGAAAAAGGAAAGCTATCCGAAAATCGGGAGGGCCCTCACGGATTTCGCGAGTTATCAAAAAGGGACGATATGCTAAGTGACAAGGAGGGCCGCGAGTATAATAGGCCATGGCATGCATAACTGAAAAATACTATATGTAACGACAATTCAAATAAAGTCGTTTCTCCCAAATTGTATTTACATCCTTGTCTTTTCGCCGCCGTCATCGCCAAAAAAATCAAAAAAAAAAAAAAAAAAATGACGATGAAAAGTTTTTTCAAACATATCGATCAAGCCTGGACAAACTTCCATCAATCGCAGAGGATTATCTTCCTCCGATCACATGTGTGAGGTCCAAAACGGCATCATGCTCGCAAAAAGCTCCACCGGATAAGTTTTTTCAAACATATCGGTCGAGTGTATGGAAGGGGACCCGGCGCCATCGCATAATTTGATATCGATGATGCGAAGGCATGCGGCGATCAAGCACCACGGCGACCTTGAACCGCCGAGCACGCATATCTTAGTGCCTCGCGATGGATCAACACTCCCGCCTATATCCACTCGATGGTCGCGAATGGCGCAGGTATGAGCGCCGCTCTCACTAACAACATCGCGATCGGCGCGATAAGAGAGCGGAATTTATAAACTTCTTCCACTCACGGTCGCCGCGCGAGAGGTCGGACGCAGCTACTCCTAAAGACCAAACCCGCCGATTCTCGGGAACACCAGACATTGCAATACCTGCATTTAATCCGCTTATTTTCCTCATCCGCAAGGTCCCAGGCGATCTCATAACGGGAGGAGGGATTTATTGCGGGTATGTTAAAAACTTGGTTAATTCTCTCCGAGTAAAGATAACGGAACACCCCGAGAGAAAATGTCGCCACCGCTTCGCCAGAGGCTACATCGCATAACACGGAGTAAAATTCCCGTATCATGGTAACATTAACCGCTCCTGCAGGCTCGGCAATAAATTCCCACCAACCAGAAAGCGAACGCGCAGCAGATGGAGCCGTCTTCTATTCGTTGTTCATGTAAGCCCTCTCCCCATAATATCACGCCACTCAAAAAATCCTAAATAATCCTTGGCTATGGGGAAGCAGGTGGTGAAAAAGGGAAACATCCCGGATGGGACGAGCTTTGAATATCCGAACCTGGCCGCTTCCCTGGATGAGACATAGAGTTTGGAGGATAAACAAAGGAAGAGGATAATGAACGATTGAGGAAGAAAGCAAAATTCGATGATGAGGCAAGAGGTAAAGTGAGTTCCGTATCAACCCCTTTTATACTGTAGAAGCGGGTATGATCAACGGTTGGGATTAATCGATCCTAGGGGCCGATATGCAACCGACCAAGACCAAGGCAACAGGAGCGCCGCACTATAAAGAGACCGAAATTTATGGCTACGCTATAACCGACACCTAGTCATTGTGGGTCATAACTCACGTTAATGACACAGTCCAAAGGTCGCTTTAATGTGCTCTATCTTCCGACAAAAGCACCGCTCAATAAGGCCACAAACCTTTGAAATTAGCGTCGCTGCAGAGCGACTATGGTTAGAACAAGACGACGACGCCTCATGACAGATCGACGCCGCTAAACTATTGTCGACTTCGCACGAATCAAGAGGAGGAAAAAGAGAGAACAAAATAGCCTCACATACACCTTCGCGAAGCCGCCGCGATCGAATCGACAAGAAAAGCCAAGTTGTATAAATTGAAAAATGCAGTAAAATAAATTGTCAAGCTATTACAAATCAAGATTCACCAAATCACAAAGTAAATAGTCAAAGTTACAAATCAAATTTTCAAAGAGCTCGCAGAAAGTCCGAGAAATCTAGAGAACATGCGGAGTAAGCGGGGTGTCGATAAACTCGTCGCCTTGCTCGTAGGACGGCGGTTTCTTCAACGCCTCAAAATTCACAGGATTGACAGGCGGGCGGGATCCCAAACAGCTCGCCACGCTTAAGTCGCTCACCTCAATCGAGGTAATGAGCTCGCTTGCATAGGGGATTTCCGGTGAAAGGCCACTAAATCGGGATGACCTTGATGCGTGTTCACCCACCGCAAAGATATCCTCCGAGTGATGTGCCCCGCCTCGATCAAACCCAGATATACGAGCTAGCCAGTGACTAAAGCCCTGGTCAAAGCTATTCTCCATCAAGTCGAAGAAGTCATCCGAATTTTATAGCAGCGACGGCCCCAGACTTGGCCTCCTCGACACCCTCACCCGCTTTCTTCGCAGCCTTCCTCCATAGCTTTCAAGAAATTTCTTTGGCAAACGCTCTCCAAAGAAGCTTAACCCTCAACGCGGCGATCTCCTCCTGCGCCCCGCATAATCCTTTGTCAAAGATGCAACTTTCTCATTGATCTCAAAGATCCAATCTAGAGTGCTCCTCCATGATTGCCTTCATCTTCCCACCTCGCCACCAGATGTTTAGCTTTCTTTTCAAGCGGTAATCCTCGCTTTATCGGGCTTGCTCCCACCGCGCCGCCACTTTCTTCACCTCGCATCATCGCCACAAATGTTCTCAAGTACTTCGCTTAAACGAGCACCGAGCTGTGGGAAAACAAGGGATGATTAGCAAAAAAAAAAAAAAAAAAAAAAAAAAAAAAAAAAAAAAAAAAGGTCTTACCAGAGAAGCCGCAATCCCAAATCGCCGCTCAAATCTCTCGATTTCAAATCTCATCTTGAGGCGGAGAGTCGCCTTGAGCCGCAGGCCGGGCTAATATGCCCGCCAATCTCCACTTGAACATGATCAGATAACCGAGAGGATCGCCCCAAGAGGAATCACGTCGAAGAATTGCTTCGCCAACCCGGCGAGCTTTGATAGGTCAAGTTCCTCGGTAAAGCTCGGATCCAACCACAGGGCCTCTTTCCCGCAGTAACCTCGGGCAAAGTCCTTTGCGGCGCGCGTCTCAAAGAGCGCGCTTTCCCACGGGAGTTTCAACCTCTTCAAGATGCGCTGGTCGAGCGGACCGCTTGGGTTGGCGATCATCCTTCGCTTTCTCTGCTTGAGGTCGCTTCAGGCCATGTGACTCTTTAGTAGGGGATGAGTCTTTTTGAGGCACCACCGACTGGCCCGCAACAACGGCAGAGGAGGAACCCGCAACGGCAGAGGAAGTTGCAACAAGGGCGTAAGAGGTCGCAGCCTTCCGGTTATGTGTCTCTTCGACAATCGAGGCATCTACGCCTGGGGCACCTTCCTGTAGCTTTCAAAAGCCTCCTGCCGAGCACCGCCGCTTTGTCTCGCCTCCGCATTAAGCTTGTTTCGTGAGCCTCGCGAGCATTTGGATCCATACCTACAAAAAGAGAGCGGTTTAGAACCAGAAAACAAAATGAGCATTTACAAATAAATACAAGTGGACAAAGAAAGTTACTAAGCGGCCTAAGTATGGATCGCCCCACATTCCAAACACTCAGAGGGAAACATTTGTTGATATGACAACCCCAATCCAAACCGGATCACGCTCTGACCCATTTGTACCATGGGCACGGCATTCCTCTCGCCCACCAGGCCCGCCATGCATACAAAGGGCTCGGCCGAGATCAAGAAGATCAACCCAGATACATTTCTCCGAGATGGCGCCGCCCGTCCGATCCGAATCAACGCTATCACCCTCTTTACGTAGCGCCGCCATTCACGTGGGGTCAAAGAGTACAAGCGTGGATTTGCCTCCACGAACTCCTCGCCTTAGGAAAAAGGCCACCACCTTCGACTCAACTTTCGCACTACGCCCCATTTGTGAAACTTATCGGGAAGCGAGAATAGTAAGCGAGGAGTCTCGCGACCTCGAGAGACTTGTCCAGAATAGACGTCCCACGTATGAAATAAAATTGCCCCAATAAAGTTAACGCCGGCTCGATCTTCGTGATCCGGCACATAACGATGAAGGCCATCAATCGGATAATAGCCCCGACGGCAAAATCGTAGGAAAGCGCTTCCATCTCCTGCAGATCTTCACAAAGAAAGGATCGAAGGCGGCCTCGTACTCCGCACACAAATGATGGAAATGGAGGATAAGGGGTGTCCTCGGATCGACGCCGCGATACATAATCCTTATGGTCCCCGGGTTTAAATTTATCGGACTCCTTCCCATAATCGAAAAAGAAAACCGATACACGCCGGTGTCGATTCCGAATATGCGATTAATGGTCCTGCTGAGATCGCTTATTCTTGCACACGGACCATTTCTTGTCAACGCCCTTCTCAAACGCCGCCACGAGCGCAAACTCTCGATAGCTTCGGGATTATTAGGGCGAGAACTCTTCGGCCGAATCGCCGCGCGGCTTCACCAATCGCCATGGTTGGGCTCGCGCTTTTTTTTTCTTCTCGCCGCAGTATCCGATATCCTTCCGGGCAATTCCGCATTTTCGCCCTCGCTGACCCCATTAACTCGTGAATCGCGCGCCCCGAACATAAGCCTCGCTATGATCGGGAGCGCCGCTAGTGCTCGAACCGCAGCTTTGTCCTTCGATCGAAAGCGATTTCTTCAAACCTTCACGAATCGCCGGAGACTTTTGGGACCGCGCTTTCTCCTTAAGACCCACTTCTACGCGGGCGGATTTTGGGCGAGATGAAGGCCTCCAACTCAAAAGGGTCGACATCCATATGAGCGACCTCATCGCCGTAATCTCGCCAATATCTCGCGCGACTACTTTCCACCTCAACCTCGTCCAACAGATCGCTAATCGAGGCGCCGGATAGTACGGGGTCATCTCAAAGATAATCGTAAATCTCCCTTTCCGTAGAGTCGTCGCTAGAATTGTCATTCCCCGACATCCTGCAAAAACAAGGGAGGAAAAAGGTGGAGCTTTCAGACCTGGTATAATAATAAATTAACCCGCGGCGTGATCGCACCCACTTCAATACCGCCTCCTCCGTTTTTAAGAGATCGCAAATAAAATCACAGAGGATAGCAGGGGAGCGGGTGAAACCCCAATTTTCCCAGGAAAATCATAAATCTCTCCCCAGGAAAAATCCCCGTTTTTAATCAAAAACAAGGCGATCTTGCATCTCCGTAGCAAAAAGAATGACGAAATTGATATATATGGAAAAACAAGGCAGGATGGATGAGTAAACAAGTTAATGTAAAGGATTTCTTACCGATTTGCTGAGAAAGATTGGAAAACCGCTTGAAAATCGGGAAATACTCAAAGAGGTGGCGGAATCTTCAAAAGAACCGCCGTGAAATCCTAGAACCACCGCAGAACGCCGTTGAACCTTCAAAGCTCGCCAAAAACTTCGAGAATTCTAAAAGCAACAAACAACGGAGAAAGTAAGAAACACTAAAAGTGTGAAGGGTGAGGAGCGAAGGCTTTATATAGGCAAGGGGCCACGATCGTGCGGTTGGGAACGCTTCATCCAACGGTTCGATTAGGCGGCAGCTTGTCGCTTTGAAATACGGTAAAGCGCCCCATCAAGACCCACGCATAACTACCTAGGCGATTGTCAAACGGGCCGCATCGTTCCGCAGAGGAAAACCTAGAAAACTGACGTCAGCCACGATTGACGACGACAAGGTCGCAAAAAATAGACCCAGAGTTGCTTTGAGGTCGCATGTTTTGAAAGCACGGCTCTTAGCGAACAAGTCGCATCAGACGACAAGGTCGCAAAAAATAGACCCGATTGCTTTGAGGTCGCATGTTTTGAAAGCACGCTCTTAGCGAACAAGTCGCACTCGCACGACAAGGTCGCAAAAATAGACCCGTGAGTTGCTTTGAGGTCGCATGCTTTGGAAGCACGCCTCTTAGTGAACAAGTCGCATCGCATTTACAAGGTCGCAAAAAATAGACCCAGAGTTGCTTTGAGGTCGCATGTTTTGAAAGCACGGCTCTTAGCGAACAAGTCGCACTCATTTACAAGGTCGCAAAAATAGACCCGCTTGCTTTGAGGTCGCATGTTTTGAAAGCACGGCTCTTAGCGAACAAGTCGCATCGGCGACAAGGTCGCAAAAAATAGACCCCGAGTTGCTTTGAGGTCGCATGCTTTGAAAGCACGCCTCTTAGTGAACAAGTCGCATCGCATTTACAAGGTCGCAAAAATTGACCCGAGTTGCTTTGAGGTCGCTTGCTTTGAAAGTACGGCCCTAAGTGTACAAGTCGCATCCGACGATGGGATCATAAGTGTTGATAATTACTCCATCCTTCATATCCTCAGGGAATGTCATTAAAGCACGGAGTAGGGGGCCATTGATGGGTATAAATAATTCCACCACCTCAACAGTAGGGGACAACCCACCGCGGCCATCCTCCGGCATGACAAGAGAGATCGCAAAATGGGCGGCCGGCGTCTCACCTCGCCGCGATCAAGGCATTTGCGGTCCCAGGCAAAGGCAACAGATCCTGTGAAATCTCATCCAGGCAAGTCAAGAAGGGTCGCCAGGGGGGCGAGGCCAAAGAGGGCTTGCTCCTTGCGACTTCGCAGGTGGTGGTCGCCGATTGATCCAGATCTTTTCCCCACTTGTAACTTAGATATTTCATCTTGCTTAATATCTAAGTAAGACCTATCTACTAGTAAAATATCTAATAGATTACTTGCTCCCTAAGTTATCCACCTCTATAAAAGGGGTGGTCATTGTAAACTAAAAAGGATGAGATATATAAAATACACACTATATTTGCAAGAAAAAGCTCTCTTCATTCTAAGTCTCTCCACACCACCACCCGCCGGAGCATCACCACACCTTAAATACAGCCAGATATCCACCATCCAAACACCGCAAGGACACCCGTGAGGATTTAGACATCTTCACTAAGCAAGTTGAAAAATCGAGCAGTGCTTCTATTCCAGTTGTTGGTTCTAGTATACAACAAACAGAACCACCAAGAGAGGAAATTGTTACTGAATCTTAATCTAGTTGTCCGCAACGACAAAGACAGTTACCAGCTCGATTACAGGATTATGTCATTGGAAATGATAATGACATGTCTAATGAAGAAATTGTTAATTTTGCTTTGTTTGCGATTATGATCCAGCTTAGCTTTGATGAAGCTTCTTAAAATGATTACTCGGATACAAGCCATAAATGATGAGATTCATTCAATTGAGAAGAATGATACTTGGGAGTCGACAAACATTCCACTGTGGCAAGAAACCCATTGGGGTAAAACCGTGTACAAAACAAAGTACAAAGCCAATGGAGAGGTAGATCGCTATAAAGCCAGACTTGTAGCAAAAGGATACAAGCAGAAGGCAGATATTGATTATTTTGAGGTGTTCGCTCCTGTTGCAAGACTTGATACAGTTCGTATGGTTATTTCACTTGCTGCACAAAGTTTGTGGAAAATTTATCAGTTGGATGTGAAATATGCTTTTCTCAACGGTGTTCTTGAAGAAGTAGTTTATGTGGATCAACCTGCATAATATATTTTTGAAGGACAAGAAAGTAAAGTTATAGCTTGAAAAAGGCATTGTATGGACTCAAACAAGCCCCGAGAGCATGGTATACTCGTATTGACTCTTATTTTATTGATCAACGAGCATACCTTATATGCCAAATATTTTGATGGAGGTGATTATTGTTGTGTGCTTATACGTTGATGATCTTATTTTTACCGTAATAATTAATGCACAAATGATTTGATTCGGTGAGGCTTTGACTAGTCATTTTGAAATGACAGATCTTGGTTTGATGTCATACTTTCTTGGTTTGGAGATACATCAAATGGATAGTGGAATCTTCATTTCACAAAAGAAATATGCAGTGATATTTTGAAGAAGTTTAAGATGGATTGTGCTAAACTTATCTTAACTCCGGTGGAAGAAAAACTAAAGTTGATAAAAGATGATAATCATGGAAAGGTGTCCTAAAACCAGTAGGAACTACCTTTGTAATTGGGGTGGTCTCAAGCCCACCCCAAATTTTGAAATTTTTTTAATAGTAGTGTTAATATTAGTATATTATGTGTCTTTTTCTTGATGTTACCAAGACCAAGACCACCCCGAAATTTCTATATACCAAGACCACTCCGAAATTTTTACACCAAGACCACCCCGAAATTTTTTTCTCGTTCCGCTTACATCGTCCTAAACCCAATCGGTTGGACCGGATCCGACCGGGTCGGGTCATTTACAGTCTATTTAGTTCATGTAATAACTTTATTATGATTAATAAAAGCACTTATGTTATTATATATTGTTTATCTTCATATAGTTTGTTGTATAGCTTACTACCTTTCAAAAGCAATGACTACTACCTTTCATGTGAAGCGCCACCGTGTAACTTACAATCCTATCACTTATGTTATTATATATAGTAACGCCCCTAGTATCAATCATGATAGAGAAACCATGATAGTGATTATGGTTGATGAGATCTCTAATCACTATAACAAGGTTGGTACTTAAAAGTCTTTAGTCTTATATATTATCAAATGGGACATTGATAGTATAATCAGACTAGCACGTATTGGATGTCTTCTATCTTTTAGAAGATAGGGATAGATCTCGTCTATCGAAGTGTAGGGACACTTGGACTGTACGTGGATGTGTATTAGAGAATACGTACGTTAGACTGACACACTTACATTAAGTGTGACACTATGTGGTGGTTGTGTAATTATCCTTTTGACCGGAGTCTTCATGGCATCACGGTGTGGATTGTCATGCTTTGACACTATTGAGATTTCTCCTAACCACGGGGCGATCATGCGGTAGTGATTGGGTATGATACTGAAGCATGCAGAGTCTACATGATTGGTCGTCCAGGAATCGCGTATCCTATGATTGGGATCGAATATCCGAAATGGCCTTCTTATAAGGAATGTCTTACTCTCGTGAATCTTTGCAAAGTGGGAGTAAACGAGTTACTTCGAGAGAGCATGATATCCAAATTATAAGATACGATCGTTAATGTATTGACACTCGAGATACGATCGTATGGATATTGTTACAAATGATAGATTGTAAGTTACATGGTAATCGCTTCACATGAAAGGTAGTAGTCATTGCTTTTGACTCTTCCGATATTTGGGGGTCACGGTGTGTTGCTAGACGCTATCCCGTGATCGTTAGGTATGGAGGGCATTTTAGTAAATTGCACTTTATGTCTACGGCCAACATATTCGGAAGCCTATCGGGTCACACACATATGAACTTCGAGTCGGATTAAAATGCGGTTATAGTTGATAACCAAATAAGGAAAGTTTATCTCTAGACTATAAATGTTATAGTGGTAAATTAATATGGTGGTATTTATTTATTATGAATAAATAAAAATACAAGATATTAATTATATACAAATTAGATTAATTAAAGAATATTCCGGAAGCCAATTTATTGGCATATGGGGCGCCACATTTAAGTGTATGAGATACACTTGGATTGTGCACTTTAATTAATAAGATTGCCATAATATTAATATATGATATTAATTGATTTTGGAAATTAGATTTATGGTAATAAGATAATTATAATCAATATATGATATTGGCAAAATAAATTATAATTAAAGAGATAAATCAATCTAGTTGATTTTTCTTATTTTATTGGAAAAATGTTTTCTTCTCCTACACACTAATGGGGCGCCACTTATCACTATAAATAAGAGGTGGGTGTCAAGCTCTTTTGTACATCACAATTGCAAGAGTTCATAATTCTTGTGTAAAATAGAGAGCCTTCCATAGTGAGTTTGTGAGGAAAGAAAATGTCCGGTCTAGCAGCCGGAGTTTTTCCGATACCAATCCAAGGAGGATTCCGGCGAGGGGTTCGTGTGGATTAGCGATAGAGGCCGGACGCGTGGACGGCTTGCGCATTGAACTACTCTCCGTTGGCGGTCAAAGCGACGATCTTATAGATCATCTGAGGTATAACCGTCAAACTACTTAACGTGTTTATTACATTAAACGAAAAACGATCTAGAAAAGGAAATCAAATTTTAAATTCCGCTGCGTTAAACTAGTGATTTCCATCCATGCCGAAAGAGAATCAAATTGTGTTGTGTTTCTACAAAAGAGAAATACTTAATAAAAAACTTTAGATAATATCCATCCATGCCGAGAGGGTGAAAATCATAGGTGAAGGGTATTGCGTTTGGTTTCTATAGATGATATTGTGTTATGTTTGTGGGGAGGCACATTCTAAGCCTATTTTTTTTGCAACATATCCTATCTTTTGATGGAAGAGGGTCAAGACTGATATAAATTTTTAACCAAGACATGACGAGGTGATGAAGGTGATGATGATGATGCAAGTGAAGGATTTTCTGCCTATAGGGTTTATATGATGATTTTGGGATTCACACGGAGTAAAAGTCGAATCAAAACTAGTGGATGTATTAGTGAAGATGATGAAGGAAATGAATGTGCAAAAAATGTCATCAAGGTTAAACACAAGTTAAATTGAGGATAACCCTAACATTACAAAAATGGTTATACCCTAACTATGAGGGCCCCCAACCCCCGATCCCACAGGAATGTGGGAGAGGTTAATCGAGTAACCTAGAGCTTAGAGTCGTGGGCTTGCCGGGTTCCCCATCACCAAAGGGTGTTATCAATCGCAAATCAACCCTTTTTACGGGAATCGAACAGCTGACCTCCAACTTAGGGTCCGGCTGTCATTATAACACCCCAACTACTCACCACTAGGCCATATCAGGGGATGGATAACCCTAACATTACATGATATGCTTAAGGAGGTCAACGTGAAGAAAGAGAATACTATGAGGAAGAGTTCACTTCGAAACATATTCTGAGAGATTAAATTTAATGATTTATTATATAAGAGGTTGAGTTTGAAGAAAAAGAAAGAATAATTACGCTTCTCTCTCTATTTTCTTTCCTCCGCTTTCTCTCTAAGCTATCGACCTCGCCGGTGCCGGGCCGTCTTTTCCTCCCCTCTAGTCGCTTTTTTCATTGTTGTTTGTAGGCGTGTTTCATTCTTTCATCTTTCTTCCTAAATAAACCTAGATCTAGAACTCTTCTCTTTTTTTCCGGCGAAGATGGCGGTGTTCATGGCCGGTGACCCTCTTAGGTTCAGATTTGTTTGGAATAGAAAGGCTCCCAGCCAGCTTTGGGTCTTGGGATCTTTCTTTGGCTTGAAAAACTGATGGCCGGCCGGAGATGGTTCTTTCACGGCGTTTCGACGGTTTGTATCAAGAGAGACGGGTTTCAGGCTATGGACTTTGATGCATGTTGACGGAGGAAAGATTTGTGTGTTTCTCCACTCCCCCGCCGGCGTTCCAGATTATTTTCAGGGATGATAGGTTTTCGGATTTCAGCTGTAGGTTTGTTTGTTTGTTGTTTATGTGTTGGATCAAGTCGGTGATTGTCAGTATTTCCGGATTGTTACTAAGTTAGTTAGGTTGTTAGTTTTGTCAAAGTCTTTTTATGCTATGAATATGACTATTGTATTATATTACCAAATCAAATCCTCTGTAGTGAGGCAGAATTTGGTCGAAATGGGTTATCCCCATATCCTTTGTCTTCCTTTCGTTTCTCGGTGTCCGGCTTTAGGCCGGTGGTGATCCGGAATTTGTCTGGTTATCGTTCGGCTTTGGTCCAGTGTATTGTGTTTGTTGTATTTTCTTAATAAAATCATTTCGATTCGGAAAAAAATAAATTTATATAAGAGGTTTATTTTTTGAAGTTTGACACAACAGTGAAAAACTGTATTCCTTCGCATTCTTGTGATCATATAGTGTGAAAAACAGTGCAAAAATAATTTAGAAATGTGAAATGAACCATAGATCCTCTCGAAAACAAAATATGATTTGAAAAAAAAAAAAAAAACATTTCAAGAACAATTAACAATGAGATTTTGGATGAAGGAAAGCTATTGAAAAACAATGAATTCATTGCTTGATCGATGCTCTCTTCGTGTGGATTCAGTTGATAGTGAGAATTAGAAAAAAAAACGGATTAGATTAAAGCAACTACTTTGGTCTGGAAGAACGAACTGGCCATCCGTATAGCGTATATATATCGGTTTCAAAAGGAAGGAATGATAATAAAGATGAAAACTTGTGTTTTCGAGTCTTTTTATAGGCACCGCACGGGGTCTAATCACACCGTGGTGGCGCTCGAATCCTCAATTAATGTTCTGGGTCATTACATATATATACAGACAGAGAGTGAGGAGAAATCAACGTTGATCAGATGAGAATAATAAGAAGAAGAAAGATAAAAGAAACAAAGATCGAGAGGAGACTTGTGATGATCAATTTTATTTATTGAGATTTAAAATGCGATAAAACAACACACAAAGTAAGAACTTCATCCCCCCAGTAGTTTTCTGCAATATGGAAAGTAGTGGCTGGCTTTTGCAGGAAAAGTACACCATCATCATCATCATCATCCATGCAGAAAGAATAGCATAATTTCTTATCATTTTTTACGCTAATATATATATTCCTCCTCCTCCTCTGTTTCAACCCCTTTTGGAACCGAGCAATCATCATCCACTTCGTGACAAGTACATGGAAGTATGCACGGTGGATCTTTCTCAAACTCACAAATATCTCTGTAACAATCTTCTTCTCTCACCGGAAGATCTCGATGAGCCCAATTCATTTTTTTAGTTGTTGCGGTGACAAACACTTTTGGACCTTCTCCTTCGACACTACCTGCTATCACTGGAAAATTAAAAAAAACAAATGTAAATCAATCTGAAATTTAGTTTGGAGGGTTCGTAAATCCTTTTTGAAGTAAATATTATTTTATATATTAAAAATGTAATTTTTTTTTTTTTTTTTGTTTTTAGCAGGATCCACATACCACATTTGTTATAGTGTGCATCCGCCACTCTTATTGTGCGTGCTATAATGAAATTGAATATAATGTTTTTCTTTTTCATTTCATTTCATCATTCTAGATTGTTTGGACGCTGTGAGACAATGAAATGAATTTTCATTTTATTGGAATATTCATCTGATGACTCTGGAAGATCTCGATGTTTTTTTTTTTTTTTTTTTTTTTTCATCATTAATGAATTTTCATTCCATCGAAAATAAATCAAATGAACGGACTGTTTGGATGAGATGAAATGTAAAACATAACATAGTAATAAAAAAATCAACCACCTCCCGCGCCACCCACCCACCCCTCCTCACCAACACCCGCCACCACCCCCTACCTTATCACCACACTCGTCACAACTCACCACCATCCCCCATCACAACCCAACCCACTACCTTCCACCCCACCACCACCTCATGTTACCAACATTTTCACCTCTACCCGTTACCATCACCCACCTCACCACCGTCTTCCCCATCCTCACTCATAACCTATCCCACCACCAACCCTGCCACTATCTTCCACCACAAACAATCCTCCTACGGCCCCCACCAACCAGTTTATCATCGCCCATCACCGCACACCACACCACCTTTGTAACCACAGCCACCGCCGCCGCCACCACAACCATCTCATCACCACAACCACCGTTATCGCACACTTCACATCATCCACTGCCAGCCACCACCGCTTGCCCCATCACCACCCGCCACACTCATCATCATGCATGCCTATCATCCACCATATATATCACTTGTCACATTTTATAGAATCTCATACATATCATCCCACTGCGTGCCATACATAGGAATGGAATCACACACATTTCATTTCATTCCAGCAATCTAAACGCATTTTTAGAATTGAGGTGAAATTAAACACTAACCTAAAACAAGCAGCAGCTGAAACATTAGGAAATAAGCAAGCTTAGCAGCCATTTGCATATATATAGCTTGAAATAACTATTTTCTATACTTTAGGGGTCATGAATCCTTCTCTATTTATAGGAAAAGGTCCTGAAGAGAAATGTTATATCCACACTAAAATAGATACAAAAAAAGTAAACCTAACAAATCTTACGCAATCGATTTTACCAAGAAACTAATTTATCAATATGTTATAAGTTGTATTGTGTCATTTTGTAATGAACGTACGATTAGCGTAAAATAACCTCACGGAGATTCTTTAATTAATAACTTTTATTTCAACACTAAAACAAGATTATTTAAAAGTACTTTAAAAATTGCACGGAGTATGTACTTTACCAGTCTTGTTAAAATGGCACTATGCTAAAATATTAATCCCTACGTACGTTACAAAATAACTAATGCAGTAACAAAAAACAAGCATATTAAGGATGTGAGTTAATGCTTTAATTTGACAGTCAAAATGACAAAAAAAACCCTTAGTCTAGAATTAATGCAATATTGTATTTATTCTCTCATTCCTTAATAAATAAGGGTATATGTACAAAAAAAAAACACAATAAATATTGAATTAGAAATGTGCTTGATTATTTTATAACAAATCTTTTTGACAAATGTCTCAATTACTTTGAGAAACGGAGAGAGTACAAGACAACAACAAATATGTTGATTGCTCGTCTTCTAAATAAGTAGTAGTTTTTAGCTGGTTGTGTTTGTATATCTTGTAATTTTTATTTTGTCAGATATCCGTTAGTGTTGAATGTTTAATTCCTTTCATTGGGTTTATTATTAAGAAGGACAATTTGAAAGTGGAAATATGTAAATAGAACCGTGGAATTCTTTATTGTGTAAAAAGAACAAGTGTTTATTCCACTATAATTTAAATTCTCTCCTATTCAATTACAAAAATAAATATATCTTTTGATCTGAACGTCAAAACATCGTAATTCTTTCACCATATTTTTCTCTTTTTCGTTCTCTTTATTTAGACATCCAATTTGATATTTTTCCGATGTCATTTTGAGGCAATTTTTGTCAAAAACAACAAAACAGTATAATATTCGATTTGAAATCAATTCCACTGTAGTGAACAATGCATTTAGAGTTACTAATAGTGGAATTGTCCTTATCACCCAGTTTGTATTTCCACTGTCCTGATTCCTATTTTTCCCTCTTACTTGTTTTTTTAAACCACTCTCCATATTTATTTTAGTGTACAACTTAGTAGAAACTTTTATCAGACTGTGTTTGTATATCCTGCATTTTTTATTTTATTTTTAATTTCTTCAGACACCGGTTAGAGTAAAACGTTTTCATATTTTATTTTTGTTTAACTTATAGCCTGCAGGCCCTGCACTAAGTACAAATTTGGGGAAAAGAAAAGGTAGTAGTGGTAGAAATACGTATCATAACGATCTGACCCGAATTTACATAAATTAACCCAAATTCGAATCGTTTGACAATGATCCAAAATCGAAATTTCGAATTAGTGTTGGAATCAAACAACAAATTTTACATTTTATTAATAGCAAAATAAGTATCATAGCATAACAATAAAAATTGAGTATTATTAGTACTTCACAATATCTTAAAATAAGTGTTAATTATAAATAAATCATCATCAACAATGAAGTAATTTTGATCCATCTCCGCAAGGACTCATTCTTTCACGATCAAAATCGAAGCTCATCTAGAATGATATAAGTTCGATCAATGCGGGGATCTGAACCGGGAAATTGGTAAATCAGGCCACTGTAAGGTTTGATAATTCGTTTCAGGTCAAAAAATTTCTGACATTTTTTTTCAGGTTCCGTGTCCAAATTTGGACGATTTCGTCCAAATATAGATAAAACGTCACAATATTCATTATTTTCCGTCAAAATTCACCCACTGACCAAAAAGGACGTAATCCGTCCAAAATTTGGACGCTCCGCCCAAATTGTGACGTATTCCGGCACAATATTGACGGCTCGCCCAAATTTTGACGGATTCCGTCCTTTTTGGTCAGTTGAGTGAATCCGTCCAAATTTTGACGGATCCATTTGATAGCCTCGTCAAACTGGAGGACGCCTCGTCCAAATTTCGACGGATCCGTCAAATTTGAAACCTTTATCCTGTATTCTTCCTCATTCCGCCCCATTTCACAACCTTTTCACTTACTCCGTAGAAAAAACGCATAGAACACTGAAGACATCAATTCTCAGAGCAAATTTGGACGATCTCAACCGGATTTCACCATGGCTAATCCTAATCAACAAGAAACACCTACTGTGAGTGGTTTACGGTTTATTAAATTTGGTTATTTGATGTTGAAATCCAGAAGAAAAATAGAAAATTGATGTATAATTATGTGAATTTCATGTTTTATGTTCGATTGGAATTCAATAGTGTTATAGGGTTTAGGGTTTAGATTCGAATTCATGTATTGTATGATTATATGTATGATGAAGTGCTTAGAATTCGAAAGGATATGTATGATGCTTAGAATTCGAATGGATATGTATGAACATCAATAATATGTAATGTTAAGCTATTATTAGCCTAGGGTTTATGGTTTATTGATGTTTAGGGTTTATTGATATTCATGTAAAATTCGAAAATTCATGTATAATTTAGAGAATTTCATGTTTCATGTTTAATAGTGTGTTATTTTATTGTTGGATGAAATTCAATTCATGTATGGTATGATTAAATGTATGATGAGGTTCTTAGATTTGTTTATTGGTTTTCATGTAAAATTCAATGTGTGACAATATGTATGATAGTGTTATAATTTTTGATTTGAATAATGTAGTGTATAATTTATGATAGTGTAATGTATGATAGCATGATAGTAGTATTGCTAATGACTTAATTTTGACAATGAGTAAGACTGATCCCGGGGAGTATAAATGTTTTTAGTATAAATGCCACTAGTATTGTATTCTTTAGTTAATTTTGAAACTGATTAGTATAAATGCATGTAGTATTGTATGCCTTAGTTAACTTTGAAATGTGTAATATGACAAATTAATGTTGTTTGAAATTACAAGAACAAAATTCTCGAACTGAATTCCATGGTACGCCTCGCCTGATGAGGTTTTTAGAAATTGCATGCTTTTCCTAGGGTGTTTTCGATTCCTTCCGATCCGTTGTGTTATGCCTAATCCCCGTGGATTTGTATCAGGGCTCATGGTATGTAGCTCGTAGAAAATTTCATTAGGTCCGCTTTCGATAGAGCACCTTTCCTCGCCCTCAAGCACTGGTAAATCTCAAATGAAGTGAGACACCCGTTAGATTGAAAATATAAGTTACGCTTACGCGGTTCCGCCCGCATCCTGCTCTCCTCGTCATCATCAAGTATTCTATGACGTTGGTAAAAACACTATTCTCTTCTTCTCTTACCCCCTCTAACGTTACAACACAACACAAAACAACGACATTCAAAAAAACAAAAACATATGATAAGACATTTCGGTTATATATATATATATATATATATATATATATATATATATATGTATGTATATGTGTGTGTATAAGTATCCTGATTTATTAATAATTGTGTCATTCTTTTGGACAGACAATTATAAAAGGTATTGTGTGAAAGAATATATTCACCTTGTCTATGGTAATAAAAAATATCAAGTCATTTTCACATATACTTACAAAAAAATCATATCTTAACATCACAAAACACTCATTATTACACACACACACACACACACACATATATATATATATATGTGTGTGTGTGTGTGTATCTTGTGTGTGTTTGTAATTTTTTTTTTTTTTTTTTTTTGAGAACGTGTGTTTGCAATGTTAAGAGATTATATTTTCTTTAAGTAGATGTGATATATATATATATATACACACACACACACACACACACACATACAAATCCTATTTACTATTTTTTGAAACAATCCTATTTACTTTATATATATATATATATATATATATATATATATATATATATATATATATATATATGCTATGCATATTATATATAGATACTATACATATTACCCTTGTCTTTTGTCACAAAAATATCAAGTCATTTTCACATCTACTTACGGAAAATATCAAATCTTAACATCGCAAAAACACACGCACACACGTGGAACCTCATACAATAATTAATGTCTTCATAACTTGAGTGCAAAAACCAATTGTCTCGAGGTATAAGTTACCGCTTACTATTCTCGTACAAGGAACACAACCGAGACCCCGGTGTCACTACAAAAACATGCTTTTAAGCGGCAGATTTTTTCCACCGCTAACGCTGACAATCCACCGTTAAAACTCTTTCACGGCGGTCTTAGCAGCCACTAAAATCCACCGTATTTGCCTTTGCCACTAAATTTTTTAGGCCCTTTCCTGACCGTTTTTTGAGTCCACCGCTAAGATCTGTTTGTGACGGGTATTATCCGCCAAAGAATTAACCAATAAACCGCCGGGAATAATTATTCCAACACAAGAGAAAAAGAGAGTTTTGGCGGCGGATTAAATAATCCGCCGCGAATCCAGGTAAATATAAATATAGATCAATTGGAAGGTGAGTTATTATCCTATGAAAGTTCTCTTGATCAACAATCTATTGCTATTGTTGAGGAAGTTTTGCAGGCACAACTAAATGTGTCAAATCAAAAGGTAGAATCATCGAATTATGTTGAATTCAGTCAACATGGTCAAAAATTTTGTGGTAGAGGCCGTTTCCAAAGAATAAGGCATGGAGAGCAAGTACACCACTGCAACTAATTTATTCGGATTTGCATTATGTTGAAGAACCTTCCAACGGAGGTAGTAAGTATTTTATATCTTTCATTGATGACTTCAGTCAAAAAGCATGGGTGTATTTTCTGAGAAATAAATCTGATGCATGTGATATTTTTAAAAGTTTTAAAAGGTACATTGAAAAACAGAGTGGATATGAGATTAAAACTTTGAGAACAGACAGAGGAACTAAGTATATTGTCTATGATGATTTTCTGGAAAATAATGGTAGCAAACATCAGATGACTGCCAGATATACTCCTCAACAGGAGTGACAGAGAGGAAAAATAGAACGTCATATGGACATGGTAAGGTCTATGATGCATTCTAAAAAATTGCCTAAGTCTTTTTGGGTTCTTGTGCCTTTTATGTGTTAAACATGTGTCCTACCAGAAGTATACCAGGTGGAAAACACCATATGAGGTATGGATAGGAAGAAAACAAAATATTGGACATTTGAAAGTATTTGGTTGTATTGCTTATGCCCATGTTCTTGATATTTTGAGGAAGAAATTGGATGATAAATCCGAAAAGTGTATTTTTATTGGATATTCTCATCAAACGAAAGGGTTTAGGTTGTTTAATCCGGTAACAGGAAAAGTTGTAATCGGCAGGGATGTTATATTTGAAGAACGGGAAGCTTGTGATTGGTCACCTAAGCAAGTTGAAAAATCGAGCAGTGCTTCTATTCCAGTTGTTGGTTCTAGTATACAACAAACAGAACCACCAAGAGAGGAAATTGTTACTGAATCTTAATCTAGTTGTCCACAACGACAAAGACAATACTACTTTCGACACGAGGATTATGTCATTGGAAATGATAATGACATGTCTAATGAAGAAATTGTTAATTTTGCTTTGTTTGTAGATTATGATCCAGTTAGCTTTGATGAAGCTTCGAGAAATGATTACTGGATACAAGCCATAAATGATGAGATTCATTCAATTGAGAAGAATGATACTTGGGAGTCGACAAACATTCCACTGTGCAAGAAACCCATTGGGGTAAAACCGTGTACAAAACAAAGTACAAAGCCAATGGAGAGGTAGATCGCTATAAAGCCGACTTGTAGCAAAAGGATGCAAGCGTATGCGAAATTGATTATCTTGAGGTGTTCGCTCTCCTTTTGCAAGACTTGATACTGATTCAGATGGTTATTTCACTTGCCGCACAAAGTTTGTGGAAAATTTATCAGTTGGATGTGAAATCTGCTTTTCTCAACGGTGTTCTTGAAGAAGTAGTTTATGTGGATCAACCTGCATAATATATTTTTGAAGGACAAGAAAGTAAAGTTATAGCTTGAAAAAGGCATTGTATGGACTCAAACAAGCCCCGAGAGCATGGTATACTCGTATTGACTCTTATTTTATTGATCATGGGTTTGAACGATGCCCCTACGAGCATACCTTATATGCCAAATATTTTGATGGAGGTGATTATTGTTGTGTGCTTATACGTTGATGATCTTATTTTTACTGGTAATAATTAATGTACAAATGATTTCAGAATTCAGGGAGGCTATGACTAGTCATTTTGAAATGACAGATCTTGGTTTGATGTCATACTTTCTTGGTTTGAAGATACATCAAATGGATAGTGGAATCTTCATTTCACAAAAGAAATATGCAGGTGATATTTTGAAGAAGTTTAAGATGGATTGTGCTAAACTTATCTTAACTCCGGTGGAAGAAAAACTAAAGTTGATAAAGGATGATAACTGTTGGAAAGGTGTCCTAAACCCAATCGGGTTGGACCGGATCCGACCGGGTCGGGTCATTTACAGTCTATTTAGTTCATGTAATTACTTTATTATGATTAATAAAAGCACTTATGTTATTATATATTGTTTATCTTCATATTGTTTGTTGTATATATATAGTAACGTCCCTAGTATCAATCATGATAGAGAAACCATGATAGTGATTATGGTTGATGAGATCTCTAATCACTATAACAAGGTTGGTACTTAAAAGTCTCTAGTCTTATATATTATCAAATGGGACATTGATAGTATAATCGACTAAGCACGTATTGGATGTCTTCTATCTTTTAGAAGATAGGGATAGATCTCGTCTATCGAAGTGTAGGGACACTTGGACCGGTGACGTGGACGTGTATTAGAGAATGCGTGACGTTAGGTCGACCCACTTACATGAAGTGTCACACTATGTGGCGGTTGTGTAATTATCCTTTTGACCGGAGTCTTCATGGCATCACGGTGTGGATTGTCATGCTTTGACACTATTGAGATTTCTCCTAACCACGGGCGATCATGCGGTAGTGATTGGGTATGATCTCGGAAGCATCGCAGAGTATACATGATTGGTCGTCCGGGAATCGCGTATCCTATGATTGGGATCGAATATCCGAATGGCCTTCTTATAAGGAATGTCTTACTCTCGTGAATCTTTGCAAAGTGGGAGTAAACGAGTTACTTCGAGAGAGCATGATATCCAGATTATAAGATACGATCGTTAATGTATTGACACTCGAGATACGACGTATGGATATTGTTACAGCGATAGGATTGTAAGTTACACGGTAACTGCTTCACATGAAAGGTAGTAGTCATTGCTTTTGACTCTTCCGATATTTGGGGGTCACGGTGTGTTGCTAGACGCTATCCCGTGATCGTTAGGTATGGAGGGCATTTTAGTAAATTGCACTTTGTGTCTACGGCCAACATATTCGGAAGCCTATCGGGTCACACACATATGAACTTCGAGTCGGATTAAAATGTGGTTATAGTTGATAACCAAATAAGGAAAGTTTATCTCTAGACTATAAAGGTTATAGTGGTATATTAATATGGTGGTATTTATTTATTATGAATAAATAAAAATACAAGATATTAATTATATACAAATTAGATTAATTAAAGAATATTCCGGAAGCCAATTTATTGGCATGTGGGGCGCCACATTTAAGTGTATGAGATACACTTGGATTGTGCACTTTAATTAATAAGATTGCCATAATATTAATATATGATATTAATTGATTTTGGAAATTAGATTTATGGTAATAAGATAATTATAATCAATATATGATATTGGCAAAATAAATTATAATTAAAGAGATAAATCAATCTAGTTGATTTTCCTTATTTTATTGGAAAAAGGTTTTCTTCTCCTACACACTAACGGGGCGCCACTTATCACTATAATAAAGAGGTGGGTGTCAAGCTCTTTTGTACATCACAATTGCAAGAGTTCATAATTCTTGTGTAAAATAGAGAGCCTTCCATAGTGAGTTTGTGAGGAAGAAAAGGTCCGGTCTAGCGGCCGGAGTTTTTCCGATAGCAATCAAGGAGGATTCCGCGGGGTTCGTGTGGATTAGCGATAGAGGCCGGACGCGTGGACGGCTTGCGCATTGAACTACTCTCCGTTGGCGGTCAAAGCGACGATCTTATAGATCATCTGAGGTATAACCGTCAAACTACTTAACATGTTTATTGCATTAAACGAAGAACGATCTAAAAGGAAATCAAATTTTAAATTCATTTGCGTTAAACTAGTGATTTCCTAACAAAGGGTATCGGAGCGGACTTCAAGCTTAAGCAATAAGCATAATTTAAATGCGTAGTATTTAATCGATAGATGCAAGATTTAAATCACGAAACGTTAAAACAAAAAAGGGTTTATGGGGTTGGCCGATCGGCGGCGCCTCATCCTCGGCGGCGGCGGCGGCGCGGCCTTCGGTCGCCGTCCGTCGGCTCCCCTTCTTCCAACGGGGAGATCAACCCTTTCGCTTTGTGATATTTTATTGTGCATAGATATCTCGTTTGTTTAGTTGTGTCACATGGCCAACCAATGGTTCAAATAGTTTGAGCCATCGGGAACCATTTGGCATATTGGCCTTTCCAAATTTTGATTTGGAATAGGCCCAGCCCTTTTCAAATATTTGATTTGTAAAAGCGCTTGGCTTGCGCCACTTCCAAAATTTTGATTTTGGAAAGTGGCGTGTCTAAACCAAAATTATTTGGCCTTTCCAAATATTTGATTTGGAATAGTTTGTGCCCTTTTCAAATATTTGATTTGTAAGGCTTGCTGCTTTAGCCACTTCAAAATCTTGATTTTGGAAAGTGTGCTGTGCTTAGACTAAAATAATTTGGCCTTTCCAAATATTTGATTTGGAATAGGCTGGCGCTTCAAATATTTGATTTAAAAAGCGCTGCTGAGCCGCAAAATATTTGATTTGTAAAAGCTTAGGCTTGCGCCACTTCCAAAATTTTGATTTTGGAAAGTGGCTGAGCCTAAGCTAAAATTAGTTTTGGAAATGAAACAAATATGAGACTTTTAATTTTATTTTGATTAGTTCAAATTTAATTAAAATTAAAATTGATTTAAAATTAAATGTTAATTTTAATTTTCGATTAAGTCATATAATTAATTAAAAGTTATGTAATTATTTGACGTGATAAAATAAAGACGCATGAGTAGTTAAAATTAGAATTTGATCTTTTTCATAAGATAAAATTGTATGGATTAGATGTGTAGATATAATGTGATTATATGGACCCGATTGATCGATCGTGACTCACTCACCAATAGGATAGATGAGAATGTTTTCTTTATGTTGGTTTTGAAAATTGTCCTGGCCACATGAAGAACGTGACCTAGTTTACTTTTGCAATTATCCCATTCCCGAAAGCTCCCCCTGCAAAGCGGCGGGTGTAATTATTTATTATGTAACAAGAATGGAGCAAGAAGTTGAAGACCAAGGAGAGATAAAGAACCCATTGGCGTCATGCAAAGAATAAAGATCCTATTGGCGGTTGCAGATACTCCTTAGTTTGTGACCCGCGGTTTCGCTCGGTTTGTATTCAAACCGCACTCTAGAAAAGTCCATGATCATACCGGTTATTTTATGCGCGGAATGTTGTGTATGTTTTACTTTATATGATATAGTAGTAATATGCACATAGTAGATGAGACCATAATTAAACCAAATTAATTAAGTGAATTAATTTAAAATTATTCCCACGTCAAAAATCAAGTCGGAATTGCCTCCCATATTATAACGACGGTGAAGAGCCCTTGTTCGACCCAACTCACCACCCAAAGCGGGGTTGACCTACCTCGGTATATCGTCGTTATCGAGATATGATCGAAAGAGATCTCATGAATATCGGGGTTAAGACTCGACTAAGAATTCTCTCGGCCACCAGCCAAAGCGGGGTCATTTGGATTTTAGAGGCAAGGGTTTGGCTATTTTTCATAAGATGAAATATTGTCAAAGAGTTGACTGGTCAAACAACAAGAATCGTATAAGATACGATCGACAAATCGTTGTCCACCTATTTAATTATTTTCGGCCCATCAGCCAAAGTTGGGGGTCGGGATAGTTCGATGGGATCTTGCCCACTAAAGGAATTATTTTCTTGAAAGCCAATAGGGAATAGTTGGCTAGTGGGAGTAAAAACCTTATAGATTTATTAAGTGCAAATTTAGGGTTTTTATACATGAGCTTTTTCTATCTTTATTTATTGTTGTAGAAAATGTCAAACAAATTGAACCTTCGTTTTATCATCGAAAACAAGCTTGACGAGACTAATTTTCTCGATTGGGAAAGAAACCTCAAAACCGTTTTGAGGCACGAGAAGATTGGCTATGTCTTGGACAAGGCCCTACCGGAAAAGCCCGCTGAGGGTTCGGCTGTAGATGTTGTCGAGAAGTACAACAAGCAATCGCTTCGACAAGACATCGATGCTACATGTATCATGCTTGCTTCTATGACACCTGAATCGCAGAAACAAAGATGAGTCTATGGATGCCTACTCTATCATGGTCCACCTAAAGGAACTTTATGCTTCTCAGTCTCGCACTAAGAGGTACGAGGTCTCGAAGGCCATGTTTAGTTGTAAGATGGCATCTGGGACTGCTGTGGGGTTACACGTGCTTAAAATGATCGGGTACATAGAGAGGCTTGGGAAGCTGGGCCACAAGTTGGAACGAGAGTTGAGTATTGACTTGATTCTGCAATCTCTACCTGATTCATTCTCGCAGTTCGTGATAAACTATCACATGAACAAGATAGATTGCTCCTCATGGAGTTATTGAACATGTTGAAGATCACCGAGGGCACCTTTGTAGGGAAGGGAAAGCAAGTGTTGCTGGTCACTTCGAGCAAGGGCAAGGCAAAAGCCCAAAAGAAGTCCAAGAAGGCGAAGGCTGCACCTAAGACAACGCCTAAGATAGCGAAAGACAAATCCAAGGATGCTTGCTTCCATTGCGGTGAGACCAGACATTGGAGGAGAAACGCAAAAGGCTTCTTGAGTACCAAGAAGAAGCATTCTGATGCTTCGACTTCAGGTATATTTATGATTGAGATCAATATTGCTTCTTCTAAGTCTAACCACTGGGTATTAGATACTGGTTGTGGTTCTCATATTTATACGAATATGCAGGCACTAAGAAGAACTAGAGATCTGAGGAAAGGAGAGGTGGACCTACGCGTTGGAAATGGAGCAAGTGTTGCTGCGCTGGCCGTAGGAGTTTATTTTCTTTCATTGCCCAGTGGGCTAGTACTAGAACTCAATAATCGTTATTTTGTTCCCCGCTTCTTTAAGAGCATTATTTCCATTTCCGCATTAGATGTTGATGGTTTTTCATTTACGTTTGAGAATAAATGTTGTTCTTTTTCACGTGATGGAATCTTTTATGGTACTGGCATACTTAGCAATGGTCTCTACATATTAGATATGAATGTTGACGTACTTAATATAAATAACAAGAAAGCCAAAACAAATGACTTGAATGAATCCTACTTATGGCATTGTAGACTTGGCCATATAAATAAGAATCACATTTCCAAACTCCATAAAGATGGAATGTTGGATCAATTCGATTACTAATCGCTTGACGTATCTGCTAAGCTTGTTTACTTGGCAAGATGACAAAGTCACCTTTTAGTGGCAAAGGGATAAGATCCAATGAATTTCTTGAGCTCATACATACTGATGTGTGTGGCCCAATGTCAATTCAAGCCAATGGAGGATACTCTTATTTTATCACCTTCACTGATGACCATTCTCGCTATGGTTATATATACTTAATGAAGTATAAGTCGGAAGCCTATGAAAAGTTCAAGGAATTCAGAAGTGAGGTGGAGAAACAACTAGGTAAAGAAATCAAAACACTTCGATCCGATCGAGGCGGAGAATACCTGATGGAGAGTTTCAAGATTATTTGAAGGAGAATGGGATTCTACTCGAATGGACTCCTCCCGAACGCCACAAATGAATGGCGTGTTCGAGAGGAGGAACCGCACTTTGTTAGACATGGTGCGATCCATGATGAGCTACGCAGCTTCTTCCAAAATCGCTTTGGGGGTATGCTCTAGAAACCGCATCCTATACACTGAACCGAGTTCCATCAAAGACGGTTGACTCTACGCCATACGAGGTATGGACTAAGAGAAAACCGAGCCTAGGTCATCTAAAACCTTGGGGTTGTCCAACTTACGTGAAGCGGATGATGCCTGACAAATTAGAGCCCAGGTCTGACAAATGTCTATTTGTGGGATATCCCAGGGAAACCAAAGAGTACAAATTTTACCATCCTGAGGAACAAAAGGTGTTTGTTGCCAGGACTGGCCACTTTCTGGAGAAAGAGTTTATTCTGGATAGGGTCAGTGGGAGTAAAATTGATCTTGAAGAAATTCGAGAACCACTTACGGATAATAGTCAGTTGATGGAAGTAGAGGACTTGCCACACACAGATGTGACACCAGCCTCTACCCTGGACACACTAGCATCTCGAAGATCCACCAGGGAACGCCGTGAATCTGAAGGGTACACAGGCGTATATCTCATGGAAGATGAGGACCCTAGAACTTATGAGGAAGTGTTATTAAGGCATGACAAAGAGAAATGGCTGGAGGCCATGAATTCTGAAATGGAATCCATGAAAGACAACCAAGTTTGGAACTTAGTTGATCCACCTGAGGGAATAGTTCCCATAGGGTGCAAATGGGTCTTTAAGAGAAAGACCGACATGGACGGTAACGTGACTACCTACAAGGCTAGGTTAGTGGCAAAAGGATATAAGCAAAGACAAGGAGTTGACTATGACGAAACCTTTTAAGCCGGTTGCCATGTTAAAATCCATTAGAATTTTGCTCGCTATTGCAAAGATATCATGATTATGAAATCGGCAGATGGATGTGAAAACACTTTCCTTAACGGGAACCTGGCCTGAGGAAGTGTATATGACACGGCTGAGGGTTTCACAACCAATGACGCTGGATGGTATGTAAACCGCAAAGATCCATTTATGGATTAAAGCAAGCTTCGAGTTGGAATCTTCGCTTTGATGAGATAATCAAACAGCTTTGATTTCATCAAGAACAAAGATGAGCCCTGTGTTTACAAGAAGGTTAGTGGGAGTGCCATTGTGTTCTTAGTGCTTTATGTAGATGACATATTGCTCATTGGGAATGATGTGCCTATGTTACAATCAATCAAAGCTTGGTTATCCAAGAACTTCTCTATGAAGGACTTGGGTGATGCAAACTATATTCTAGAATAAAGATCTATAGAGATAGATCTAAAAGGTTGCTTGGTCTGTCGCAATCCACCTACATAGACAAGATGCTGAAGAGATTCAGCATGGAGCAGTCCAAGAAAGGATTGCTGCCCATGTCACATGGGGTCTACTTGTCAAAGGGAATGAGTCCTAAGACAGAGGAGGAAAGGGCACAAATGAGTAAAGTCCCTTATGCTTCGGCAATCGGGTCTATCATGTATGCCATGTTATGCACAAGACCAGGCGTCTCGTACCTCTCTTAGTATGACTAGCAGATATCACCCAATCCAGTGAGGTCACCGGATTGTCATCAAGAATATCCTTAAGTACATGAGACGATTTAGGGATATGTTCCTGGTTTTCGAACGATGATTTAGTATTACGAGGTTACACGATGCCGCTTTCAAATCGACAAGGACGACTTCAAGTCGCAATCTGATTTGTTTTCCACGCTTAATGGCAGAGCGGTGAGTGGAAGAGTTCCAAGCCAGGAGACTATCGCGGACTCTACAACGGAAGCCGAATACATAGCGACCTCGGAGGCGGCAAAGGAAGCGCTTTGGATGAAGAAGTTCATTATCGAACTTGGTGTGGTTCCTCCATCAAGGTCCAAAGTGCCTCATCATCGTGATAATAATGGAGCGATATCTCGCCTAAGGAACCAAGGTCTCATCGTAAGTCCAAACATGTGCTACGGCGCTATCACTTGATTAGAGAGATAGTAGATAGAGGCGTAAAGATAGAGAAAGTCCACACGGATGATAACATAGGTGATCCGTTAACTAAGGCATTGTCTCAAGCTAAGCATGAGAAACATGTTCACTTGCACGGGCTTAGGCATACGGGTGATTGGCTTTAGGCCAAGTGGGAGATTGTTGGAAAGGTGTCCTAAACCCAATCGGGTTGGACCGGATCCGACCGGTCGGGTCATTTACTGATCTATTTAGTTCATGTAATAACTTTATTATGATTAATAAAAGCACTTATGTTATTATATATTGTTTATCTTCATATTTTTTGTTGTATATATATAGTAACGTCCCTAGTATCAATCTGTGATAGAGAAACCATGATAGTGATTATGGTTGATGAGATCTCTAATCACTATAACAAGGTTGGTACTTAAAAGTCTCTAGTCTTATATATTATCAAATGGGACATTGATAATATAATGAGACTAGCACATATTGGATGTCTTCTATCTTTTAGAAGATATGGATAGATCTCGTCTATCGAAGTGTAGGGACACTTGGACCATGCGTGGATGTGTATTAGAGAATGCGACGTTAGGGATCGACTCACTTACATTAAGTGTCACACTATGTGGCGGTTGTGTAATTATCCTTTTGACCGAGTCTTCATGGCATCACGGTGTGGATTGTCATGCTTTGACACTATTGAGATTTCTCCTAACCACGGGCGATCATGCGGTAGTGATTGGGTATGATCATCAAGCATCAGAGTATACATGATTGGTCGTCCGGGAATCGCGTATCCTATGATTGGGATCGAATATCCGAAATGGCCTTCTTATAAGGAATGTCTTACTCTCGTGAATCTTTGCAAAGTGGGAGTAAACGAGTTACTTCGAGAGAGCATGATATCCAAATTATAAGATACGATCGTTAATGTATTGACACTCGAGATATGATCGTATGGATATTGTTACAGCGATAAGATTGTAAGTTACACGGTAACTGCTTCACTTGAAAGGTAGTAGTCATTGCTTTTGACTCTTCCGATATTTGGGGGTCACGGTGTGATGATAGACGCTATCCTGTGATCGTTAGGTATGGAGGGCATTTTAGTAAATTGCACTTTGTGTCTACGGCCAACATATTCGGAAGCCTATCGGGTCACACACATATGAACTTCGAGTCGGATTAAAATGCGGTTATAGTTGATAACCAAATAAGGAAAGTTTATCTCTAGACTATAAAGGTTATAATGGTAAATTAATATGGTGGTATTTATTTATTATGAATAAATAAAAATACAAGATATTAATTATATACAAATTAGATTAATTAAAGAATATTCCGGAAGCCAATTTATTGGCATATGGGGCGCCACATTTAAGTGTATGAGATACACTTGGATTGTGCACTTTAATTAATAAGATTGCCATAATATTAATATATGATATTAATTGATTTTGAAAATTAGATTTATGGTAATAAGATAATTATAATCAATATATGATATTGGCAAAATAAATTATAATTAAAGAGATAAATCAATCTAGTTGATTTTTCTTATTTTATTGGAAAAAGTTTTCTTCTCCTACACACTAACGGGCGCCACTTATCACTATAAATAAGAGGTGGGTGTCAAGCTTCTTTTATGCATCACAATTGCAAGAGTTCATAATTCTTGTGTAAAATAGAGCCTTCCATAGTGAGTTTGTGAGAGAAAGAAAATGTCCGGTCTAGCGAAATGGAGTTTTTCCGATAGCAATCCAAGGAGGATTCCGCGAGGGGTTCGTGTGGATTAGCGATAGAGGCCGGACGCGTGGACGGCTTGCGCATTGAACTACTCTTCGTTGGCGGTCAAAGCGACGATCTTAGAGCACTTGCATTAGAATCTGTAAAAAGCGGTAAATCTGTATATACAGCTCCAGATCCAACTAAAATGTCTTTGCATCGAATCAGATACATGATCTCTATTCAACAGATTCTGGATAAAATTGGACATCATACTCTATATCTACATAATCAATTTTTTTACAGATTCAAGTTTTTGCTATTTCTAAACATTATATATATATATATATATATATATATATATATATATATATATATATATATATATATATATATATATATATATATATATATATATTCAAATCACAAAAATGCTTTCTACAAATATTTCATTAATAAGATCTTCTATACATATTTTGAATATCCATACAAGGTAATATTTATCACTATAATAATAGACAATAAATTATTTATATGTGTATTTGTTTTTGTAAATATGTCATAATTATTTTGGTTTACGATTCTTTATTATCAGAAGACAAAGAGAGATTCCTGTACATGTGACTATGTGTAGAGATTCTGTAAATGATGTTAGAGTCTGTAAAGTAGAGACTCTATTCAGAGTCACTGATGCAAGTGCTCTTATAGATCATCTGAGGTATAACCGTCAAACTACTTAACGTGTTTATTACATTAAACGAAGAACGATCTAGAAAAGGAAATCAAATTTTAAATTCGATCCGCTGCGTTAAACTAGTGATTTCCATCCATGCCGAAAGAGAATCAAATTGTGTTGTGTTTCTACAAAAGAGAAATACTTAATAAAAAACTTTAGATAATATCCATCCATGCCGAGAAAACTCTAAATCTCAATGACATTCTGCTAGGATCTTTAGGTGAGGAACATAACTAGAGGGGTGAATGGTTGTTTCCATGAATTACCACTTTAAACACTCCTTATAAGAGAAAATCGTTTAAAAATTGTTTACTACAAAACATGACTGTCTGTAAAATATATAATAAGATATATATATATATATATATATATATATATATATATATATATATATATATATATATATATAATAAAACAAAGCTGCAACTAAATGCTAAAATACCACACGTACCGTAAAACAACACAATGATGATTGACTCATACCACATGATATTTATACATATAGCTAAAGTAGTATTCCCATTAATTATGGGGGGGGAGGGGGGGGGGGGCGAGGCCTGGGGGGAGCGAGTCTAGGGGCCGGGTGAGGGATATCGCCTTTTACACAGAGGAAACTGATACTAGAACTTCGCAACTCGCGTGTAGACCAGTACGTGATCGATTACTAGCTCAAAACACATATCAATCATCTGATCACATCATGATACTGAAGACTGCAGACAGACGGTTGATATATATATATATATATATATATATATATATATATATATATATAAAAGTATCATCTAGCTACGCGATAAGCCTGCGGGTTGACCGACACCAATTATCATATGTAGCTTGAAGATTTGGCCAATCCGAGGAAGAAATGGTGTAATCTTGCAACCAGTTTGAAAGGATAACTTCTTGATCAATATATGGTAAGCTTGAGATCACTTCATCAGTTATTCTCTCCATTTCCTTCTTCTCGTAACTCGACATTAACGGGTACGATAATCCGTTCTCTGCAAAACAAAATAAAGGTAGCCATATCGCTAGGAATCTGAACTTCACTGCCCTTGGTGTTTCCATGTTTGCATGTCTTATTTCTCCTAGCAATATCGCTTCCGGCCCAGAAAACAAGATGAAAGATTCAAATCAAAAATAAATTCACTTGTTATACATCGAACCGTTTTTTTATTTTATTTAGAAGCAATATACATAGAATATTGAAATATGTTTAAAATGTTAATTACCTGTAATCTTGACAATGAAGCCTTGAACCCTAGGATTAGCTGTAAGTGCAATAGAAGCTAAACCTGAAGCTGTGCTCCACTTCTCCAAAGCCTCGTCGCCGCCGCCACACATTCTCATCTTATTAGTTAACCACAACAATTCTTGTGCATGTTTTTCTGCTACGATCACATCGTCTACAATATCCTTCCCCTCCTCTTCCCATGTAATTGCCAGTGGATTCATCCTCTTGTAATTCGAGCGGCCTCCTCCGCGCGTGGTGGTGGTGGTGGTGGTGGTTTTAGGGAAGAATGTTCTTACTCCTACATTCATGAGAAAGGAAATGTAGGATCCGAATGGGAGTGTTTTCACGGCGCGTGACATCCAACCCTCGCCGGAGTCGTGTGTTTTCTGCTGGCTGCATTGGAGTGAGCTATAAAGAAGTGTTTGTGTGCGGGCGAAAGCCGAAGCTAAGGCGGCACGATTGATCTCGAGAAGGTCGATGTGGCCGGACCGGATGTTTTCGTCCACGATCCTATCTGCCATTGATACAGCAAATTGGTATTTTCTTGAGGAGGCTGGAATCTCGTTCAACATTCCTAGGATCTGTATTACAATAAATATATGTTAGATAGGGTCAAAATTCCCACATTGGTAAAGTGTAGAAGGTGTTGTTGATTTTGCATAAAGTTTTCAAAGTAGCCTTGTTGACTTCTTCTTTTTTTTTTTTTTTTTTTTTTTTTCTTCCTTTTGGTTCGTACCGGGACTCGAATCCGAAACCTCCAGGCTCTAAGTTTATGGTTCGTGCACGGGACTTGAATCAAAAACCTTCAAGCTCAGTGTTTATGGTTCGTCACGGACTCGAATCCAAACCTCCAGCGCTTCTGAGTTTAAGTGAGCCTTTTGACTACTTATTGTCATTTCGGATTTGCAATAGTTTTTTCTTTTTTGTTTTTTTTCCACTATAGTGATATTTAGTCCTTTTGTGGATGTAGGTCACATTGACCAATCCATTATAGTGATATTAGTCCTTTGTATTCCTTTTGCCTGTGGATGCAGATCCCATTGCCGCACCTAGCTGATTTGGTGTTTTGCCTTCTTCGATCGTTCACGATTGTTCCGGTTTGTTTTTTCTAACAACATACTTTCAGATTCTTGATGATAAGTTTAATGGATTAATACTACCTCTGTCCCATTAAAAAAACAATTAATGTGTTATATTTTAAACATTAATGAATATAATATACCCCTATTTTATAATAAATACTTGTTTTGGAATATGAAAAGAGTATACAAATATTAAATGGTATGACAGGGGTAAATTTGGAAAAGATGCGTTGATTTTCTAAATGAACACTACACAAACATGAATTTCCTCAAGATGTAACAATGCAACTCATGCTCACAATGTTTAAAAGTACAACTTCATCTAACTAATGATGAGATATATTAATGCACACAACTCAAGTAGAATTAGGTTTAATAATTGAGAAACTAACTCACACTATTTTCTGTAGCTAGTGGTTTAAAATAGTAGACACAAAATGTGATTGCCTTTAATATGTGATCGATCTTTAAGTGCCTCTCTTAATATGAAATACAATGTATTCCATTTAGAATCGACAAGGTTCTTCAATGCATGATTATGCCTTTCACCTTATGATTAATCACTTGAAACAATCACTCTCACTCAGATAACATTTCTCAAAACCGGTATGGTTCCTAACTTCATGTTATGCTAGAACACATGATCTATTTACATTCGAACACTTTATTTGTCCAAAAACTGTATCAAAAGTTACGAACTCCTATCAAAATAAGGACAAATCTGAATATGTAATATTTCAAAATAATTCTCTCCGTAGCATAATATTGTTAATGTGACAACCTAGAGGAGAACTAAGTAATCTTACACCGTGTCAAATTAAATAGATTATAACTTTATGAAATACTAACAAATGTCATTTTCGATAAGATTCCCACTCAATCACACGGTGTTGCCTACATGTGTGATTGGAACATTCAAGGAGAAAATGACATATTTTCCATTATAAATGTGTCTTTTGCTCTACACTTTTAAAGTGAGCTTTCTTGATCCTTGATTATAGAAGCTTTGTGGACAATATAAGCTTCAATAGGGATGAGAATTGAGGGGAGGCAAATTTCCCGATAATTCCGATCCGTCCCGAATCCCATCCCGAAAAATCCCGACCCCGAAAGTTTTCCCGATCCCCAAATTTCGGGATTTTTCCCGACCCGTAAAATGTGGGAATGGGATCGGGTATAAAACTCAATCCCGTCGGATTCCCGATCCCGACCTGAATATATGTATGTATACATATACATATATATGTAAAACATTCTTCATCCCGATATAAATACTCACAACCTTAAATACTAAAATCATAAACATACTACACTCTCTGCTTCTGTCGTTTCTCACTTTCTATGCACGTCTCTTTTGCTCTCTAATATACCAGAGTGTTATTCCTCACAAAAGCCACCCGCCTCCACCGGCCGTCGACTTTATCCCCGTTAACTCATTTCTCTGCCCCCCACCTTTTGAACTATTGTTTTGATCAAGTAATTGTTGTCAATTTTTTTTATATTAACATGAATATTTTTTAACATCATATGTTCGGGACATTCATTCCCGACCCGACGGGATCACGAACATTCGGGTATCCCGATCGTCGGGTCCCGACGCTTATCGGGTACGAGCTCGAAAGAAAATTGAATCCCAAATCTCTTTGGGGCGGGTTTGAGTATGAGGTTTACTGGTCGGTCTCGACCGATGCCACTTTCTAGATGAGAAGGCACCAAAATGGATGATATCGAAATTTGAAATAAATTCCCAATCCATTCAAAATGAGAACTAAGACACTTACGTTAATATGATCTCAAAAATAAATCGACAATATGCGTGTGGACTTAATGGTTTGTTGCACGTCACTATACAAACCCCACAAAAAATCAAATAGTGTTGATAAATACGTTAAGCTCTAAGTCTCACCACAATTCAAATTATTTAAAAAAGTATATTGCAACTTCATATGTCGAAAATGTGATATTTACTTTGATGTCACTTATCTTATGTAAGTTGGATATAACTTAGTATGTCATCATGCTTAATAAAAGAAAGATTCTAAAATCTTAAACCAAGCGTATGACTTTTACTAAGTGTCTCACATCCTAAAGGATGCTAGCTTTATAACTATATCCAATCTACTTTAAATGACTATGTGAAGTAGAGGCCCAAAGCACTTCACTATATATCACAATCGAATGAAACCAATGAGATCAACAATATCATAATTTCCATACTAATGAGGTAACTAACTCTAAAGTCCTTAACAAAAGTAAACGCCAATTATTATTGATATTTAATTAACAAGACATAATTACCTTCATGTGTAATAAAAATGAAACAATGATATTCTTTATATGTCTCAAAACTCAACCCTAACGTTTGAATACAATTGATCAAAGGCTAGGTGTTATAGTCGACGCCAATTCAGCGTGTTGAACGTCTCTAATTCAAAACCAAACATGAAACTTTGGTTTCATTCGCCCCTTTATGGATGTGAACAAAATTAGAAATAAATTCTACCCATAACATCTATGTCAGTTTTTTTGTCTTAATACAGACAAAACAAATTACTTTCTAACTTTCATGTGTCCATAAAACAATTGTGAACGCATTCAAACATGAAGAGTGTATGAAATTACAGCATTATAAATAGAAATCACTAGTGACATTAGAAATGTTATAATAATAGTAATCCAAATTGATCTATAAATTGATCAAAAAATTAAATTGATCTATAAACCAACAATTATAACCAAACTTCATTATGTGTTATATACTGAAACTCTTTAATTTTGTGTTATTGAGGACAACTTTTATATTAAAACTGACAATTCATTTAAAAAATTGGACACTCTTTGTAGGACAGAGTTAGTACAATTTTTAATTAATAATTTTATGTAAAAATTTGTTGCGTTAATTAATGCTATTGAAATTGTTAAGCTGGGTATTAAAATCCTATCATTAAATGAAACATAAAGACATTTCTTTAACAAATCTACATCATTAAACCAATTTTCGCGATATGGTGTCATAATAAAATATCGTGGTGTCAAATACGCCCCGGAACATAACATTTGTTGTGATATACTTCTTCCGTTCTGAAATAACTGAAGCAGTTGCCAAAAACACGCACATTTAGGATATGAGTTAATGATTTAATTTGAATATCAAAATGACTTAAAAACCTTTGATCCATAATTAATGCAATGTAGTATTTATTCACTTACTCCTTAATAAATTAGGGTATAGATAGGAAAAGTATGCATTTTTAAAGCGCCACACTTATTCTACTTAAGACCCAAATTAGAGAAGCACCACATTTATATATGTTGTTTTACCTAAGACACCACACTGATATTTATATATACCCAATACACCACATAGTAATTACAATATTGTCATTTCTACCTGTTGCACCACATTTATCAAATTTTCCACTCCAACAAAATAATATATACAAATAACCCTTATTTCCTTCTAGCCACCACGCCTGCTAGCCTTGCCACCTCCACCAGCCCCGGCACCTCCCAGACCCATCAGCCCCGGCACCTCCCAAACTCACCAGCCCCGCCACCTAGCCTAGCCGCCCTAGACCCATCTTCCTCCACCATCACCTAGCCCTACCGCCGCCATTACACCCATCCCCACCGCCCCATATACCATGAAAAAATACCAATAAACACAATCGCTGGATATCAGCTGAAAAAGGAATCAAAATTGAATTGAATCAAAAGAACAGTAGCATGGAAAAAAATGGAGAAAAACAAGTTGAATATTATTTTTTTTTTTGGTTGATTATCGCAGTTAATATTTACAACTGCTAGTAAATCTCAATTTTGACTCACCTCAAATCTCATGTTTTCCTGCAAAGTTGTAGTTGATTTTTTTTAATTTTTAATTTTATTTGTTTTTTTGGATTCAAAACATGAATGGAGATTATCATTGTTTGCTTGGAGATTTGGGGTGAGATGGTAGATTTAATCGATGGATTGAAAGAGAATAGTGAGTTTTTGTTGTGGTAAGAAGTGGTGGAAATGGTGATATGGGTGGTTGAAAGGTGGAGAAGATGGTGGTTAGAGGTTGAAGAAAAAATGTACATTATTTAAGGTAAAATGATTTGATTATAATAAAAAAAAATATTGGAAATAGTAAAAGTAATTTGGATATAAGATACTTGAATTTTAATAGGTGTGGTGTCGTGAGTAGATTCATCATTTAAAAGCATATATGTGGTGCCTCGGTAGAATTTGAGCTTGATGCAGTTTGGAGTCGGTTCGGTTCGGTTTTTTATACTTTTAGTCGGTTTGGGTCAGAATTTCATCCCCAAACCGAACCGAATCACTTGGAAAACCAATGGTTCGGTTTGAACCAATTTCGGTTTGGGTTCGGTTTGAACCAGTTTATCTATTAAATGGTTGTTCGGTTTGCATATATCATAAAACCCAAAAATAAGATCGGTTTGGATTGGTTTAAAATATAATATAATATATATATATATATATATATATATATATATATATATAATCGTTCGGAGTTCGGTTTGGATTGGTTTAAAATAAAAAAAAGCAAACCAAACCAATACATTTTGTTTGAAACCAAACCGAAAAATTCGATTTGTATCGGTTTGGGTCAAATTGGTTTGGAGCAGTTTGGATCGGTTTGGTTTCGGTTTACCGGTTTCCTAACATTTCTGCTATCCGGTAATCACCTATTTTTTATACTTGTTGTGGTGCATACTGTAAAAAAAATATGACCTTTAAATCATGTACATGTGAAAAACACAATAAATATTGCATTGAAAATATAACTGCCTCAGTTATTATATATATATATATATGTGTGTGTGTGTCATAACATCATTAAAGGGTCACAAGATAAGTACGAGCTATACGAAGACAAAATGATGATACAATTCCAAACCTACGTAAGCAAACGTACATGTCATTTTTCTTGTCCCCTGACCGAAAATGTCCGCTCGCATTTGGTCAGATTTATGCAAATTTTAATTTCCAGAGAAAGTAACGCAAAGACCATTGTAAAGATTACTCCAGGTTCGGTTACTTCTGATTTTTTAGTTCATTTATTCTTCATTAGTTAATATAAGACTGCATTAAATCTTAAAATATAATTTTTTAAATTTGTCATAATATAAATCCATATAAAATACCAATGGAATATTGATTGTATTTTTCTTAATTTAAACTTTAATTTATTAAATATTCACTTATTTTACAATCATTACATTAATCAGTAAAATAAAGAATATCATGAAACTTTTCTTACCAAAAAATTAATAAAAGTTAGAACACTTTCTTAACTTGTTTGAAAAAATCTAAACGGATTTACATGTTGGGACGAAGGTAGTAGTTGTCAAACAGAAATTATTCCTTTTTATATCTGATGTATTTGATTTTCAAAGCGTTTATTGTGTTTTTTCTTCATTTACACGTATTATTTTATTCTTATTTATTTCCTTATTAGAGATTATGAATACGTTTGCATTAATTATGTTTTAAGATGTTTTTGTTATTAATGTAAAGCAGGAGGCTTGAGTTCAAACATAATTTTTTTCAAAAGAAAAAATAAAAACAAATGTTGGGCTACAAAATACCCACACTTGATAGAACGTGTTGAAGTGTATAAAATATTAATTATCTAGCTCAATCACGTTTAAGTTTTTGAGAGATGGTAGTTCAACATAGTATCAGAGAAAGACGTCATGAGATCAACCCAAGGACGATTTAACCCAAAAAAATAAACTAAAATTCCCCAAGTGTCCCTAAGTGTTGGGCCCCTTCTCCCTCATCTATAGACCCCACCTAAGAGACGTATTGAGATATAATATTAATTATCTACTTATCGTCAGATTAAAATTCAACAAGATTGAGTATAAATGACCACGGCTAAAGGCCACTGGGCGTCACTGGGAGTCACACTTAAGAAACGTATTGAGATATAATATTAATTATCTAACTCTCATCAGCTTAAAATTCAACAAGATGGAGTATAAAATGACGACGGCTAAAGGCCACCGGGCGTAAGGCCACACTTAAAGGCCTTCTCAAAAGTCTAAAATGACATTTCAATGTTATTAATGCAAAGTAGTAAAAAATTAATGGGTAATTAATAAACGAGGGAGAAGGATGCTTTCTGATTATCTAAATGTTCTCACAAGGCGAAACTAAAAAAATAAAGGAAATTTATATTTTGGGACGGAGGCATTAATTAACGACTTACATTGGTGAGTGCTCTGTTAAGAGCCATGGATGACCCGGATTCAAAGCTTCCACTCAAAGCAAGCTCCGAAGAAGAAGCAGAAGACGACGAAAACATAGCCAACGATGAGGAAAGAGTAGAGGACAAAGATGGCATCAAGTCCAAAGATCCAAGCAGGGTTGAGAATCGATCATCGTCGTCAAGAGAATTAACGGCGGAGAAAGGAGGTGGTCCATGAGAATCCTAAGAGCCCAAACAGCCAACCAAGTGGTTACCATAAACATAAACCTCAAGTGATCTGCTGCTCTCCATTTCTCACCCCCAGATTCACTTGTTGCATTTGAAGCAACTGATATTAGGGTTCTTGCAGCTTTGTTGACTGTGGTCATGAATATGGAGTTAAGCAGTGCTGATGGCTTTGGGTTTTGGGTGTACCCATATCTTAAAGCTAGCTGTTGTTTAGCCATGGCTATCTGTCTGTGTTTTATATGGAAACACAAAATATATATATATGTATGAGAATTATATATGTGGGGGATAACTTGTTTTTATGAATGATGGTCGATCTGTTGATATATATTGAAAGAGTGCAGTCGTTAATCTATTTCGCCACATCGTGCCACCTATTTTTGGGCATAGGTGCACAAGCCACGTCACACACACCTCTTAGAATTTTCAAAAAATTTAGGGTCCAAGTGCTTATGGTTATATCTGCTTTAAAAAAAAGGGCTTATGGATAAGTGTAATGATCTGAGGCGGTTTGTCTGCAATAATAAATATAACTGCATTCGGTGATTTGCATCATTGATAATGTTAGGTTTACATCTGATTAATTTAGACACATTATGATCAATAGTGCAGATCACCGTTATGTCACTTCGTCATGTCATGACACAAACTATCATTGTGTCAGATTATTACTCAAAAAGAGTAATATATATTTCTCTTCTCGTATTTTTGTTAGGGGTTAAAATCTGAAATATAACATTTAATGACAATGTATAACCGAAAGAAAGTGAAAATAAAATTGAAATGAATGCATCAAAAGTAATATATAGGAGGATTTTGGAAATCATCGGGTTTTCGGGGTCGATTTTGTTAATGATATATGGCATTATGTCGTTGACAGCTATCTACACGTATCCCGTGTGTGTGAGATCAATTCAATTAACATAGTTCTGAAAGACAGGACAAGGGTCCTTTTGTAGGCAATCTGCATGGGGATTTAATCTATGAATCACGACTTTGCAGTCTACATGATCGGCGCCAGTGTAATCTATGTGAGGCGATTCACGCTCAATTAGCCTGAAATATATCGTAGGATGCAATCAATTATAGAGCAATGACAATTAATGAAGAATCAATATTGGGATCTTGTTCATTAACTAATACGGAGTATGTTTTAACCGTCTTTGACGGTCGGAGAATATATGTTATGTTCATGAGATCGATGGATGGGTCATCATCAGAGAGCGGATGCACATTACCCTAAATGGGTCCGCAGACCGTGAAAAATAAGAAACTCTATTTTTTACCTATCCAAAAATATTTCGCACTCGTGAAAAAAAAATATTTACTTTGAAAAAATTACGAACCCCAATAACAAAATTTACAATCCGCCACCTGTAATCGTGTCGGTGATTTGGGACCGTAGAGACCTTGTGTCATGCCGGATAATTATTAGGAGTTGTGGCGGATAGCTTGCATGCACCAAAGTGAAATGATCGATATCTGTCGAGTATGATCTGAGACGAGTCTAGTAATCTGAGGTCTGAGAGCGATAAGAGTGTGGTCCGTAAAGCCCTACCTGAAGCTTTCAAGTGATGAGATGCCTAATATTGAGCTTTGCTTGGGTTGGCTCATTTATCAATATGATCTGAATGAGATTTAAAGGATGTCACGTGTATGATTTTCGGGTCATACCCATTTAACCAACCACCTTAAAAACAAGAGACGTATTTGATAAAAGGAAAAGGATAGATCATTTATCTTCCGTACGTCATGAACGATGTGATAAGAGCAAGACGCAAAGGGGGACTTCCTTAGCCCACAAGAAACCTCATTTCACACGAAATATAGTCGTCGAATTGGCATCAGTAAGAAGATTTGATGATACTTTAACATTAACCGATGGACACAAAAGGTTAAAGTTGAATTCGTCAAACATCTGATGATCTACCTTTTGTTGACCTTATCTGGAACAAGGGATGAGATCACCTTGTCCACCTTATGTAATCTAATTTGATTGTCTAAGAAAAGCGACGTCGTTTTATGTGTGTTTTATTTTTGGTTTTGTTTTTATTTTTATTTTATTTTCTTCAAGAAAAATAAACACATTTAAACGCGACGTCGTTTTTACTTGAGATAATCGAAAATTAAACATTACAAATGGATAGATGATCTCATCCCCTGGAACAAATAGGCTAATAGCGGGATGAGATACATCTTCAGTTAATGTGTCTAATTTTGATTAATCGAAAGAAAACTACGTCGTTTATGTGATTTGAATTTTGAAGAAAAAAAAAAAATTCAAATACACATTAAACTACGTAGTTTTTACTTGAACACCAAAATCAGACACATAATTTGGATATGTGATCTGAAGCCGCTAATAGCATGCATGCTGATGACGCTTATAACAACTTTCTATAGCCTTTTGCCGGCTAAATTGTAAATTTAGTCCTGTAACTAGACACGTTTTGTAATTTTGGTATTGATTTTTCTCCGGTCACAATGTTGTCCTTTAAATGGTTGTTTTTTTTTTTTTTTTTTTTTTTTTTGCAAAAATGGTCCTGAACGCCGGAAAATACTGCCTGGACAACTTTTCCGGCCAAAAAAAACTCTACAAACTCATATTTTTTTTAAACACAACATATTATTTATAGACACATTTAGTATCATTTGTGGTGTAACTTGGATGGTGAAGTCTTAAATCATTAGTCTAACTGCCTATACATTGTTTGTTCAATCACAAGAAAGAACATTTTATTCATTGCAAAAAAAAATGTTGATGCCGATAGAAGCCCTTTTTTTGTGCACTACATAAACGTATAGTGCACATACCATTTCCCGTTAAATCAAAGTTATTTTTGTCAAAATAAAAAAAATCAAAAAGTTATCAAAAAAAAGGAAAAAAGAAAAAAGAAAAAACTAAAGAATCAGAATCTGCTTCTTTCTTCTTCATTTTGGCTTTCGTGTGCGTCTCCATTATCTTCATTCTCACTCTTTTTCCCGCTTTTTCGATTGAGTTCACAGAGGTGAATCAACCGATGGAAAACGGGGAATCCAAATCCAATCCTTCAAATCAAGAGGAAGCCCCTACCGTTAATAGTAATACTAGTTCGAATAATAACGATAACAATGATGGAGGCGGCGGCGGGGACGGGGGCGATGGTGGCAACCGGAGAACCCCTTTCACCGACCTCAGTCAGGTCGACGCTGATCTTGCCCTCGCCCGTACTCTACAAGAACAGGTATTTCTATCTCCTCAAGCTGACGCGTTTCTGTCTCCGTAGAAATGGGGAAGTTTTGTCCAAATGCATTTCAAGAGTTCATTTACTTCCTATATAAAACTTGTTTCATGTGTAGAATTTTGGGAATAAAAAATTGCTAAGTGTATGTATTGGTTCAAGAAATTTTAGGAATAGACCTTTTGGGGAGGTCAGGGAAAGTCAGGCTGGTTATTGGGTTAATGAGATTCATTTGCTTGAGAAGGATCTTCTGATACTGGAATTTGGTACTTTTAATGTGATTGAGCTTCATGTGTAATATTAGAACTTTATGCACATTTTAATTAAGGAAAATTTATGTACGTTGAATACTGAGTTCTTTGTATGAGTTCAGCCTTTATCTTTATCCTTCGCTCCTATAGTTTTTTTCTCGTTAAAGACTAAGGAAAAAGCAGGGATATGAAGGAAAAGTTATTCAACCTTATGCTTTGTTCTTTTGTTGTGTTGATTGAGATGCAATTTGCTTAGCAGTTTTTTATTTTATTTTATTTTTTATAATCCTTTTGGAGCTTGGTCCTAATGTTATGAGTGAAAATCAACTTTTGTTTTAGGTTAGGTAAAAAGTTAGTACTGCCTAGCACCAGAGAAAACTTTCATGTTTCTGTCACTTATTTGTTACAAAAAAAAGTTTGCTAAAGTTTGAACTTGTCCTGGTACTCTGGTTTGTTTTTGCAATTGGATATTTCAGTGTTGATGATGGTGGCTTTTAATTGTTCATGTATTGTCTTAGGAGAGAGCATATATGATGATAAGAATGAATGGTGGTGACCAAGGTGACTATGATGGGGGCTGGATAGATGGCAGTTATGAGCTGGAGGATGATGAACATGAAGATTTTCATGATCCTAGTGAAGATGAAGATGAAGGTAGTCATGCTCATGATGAAGGAGAAGAGGAAGAGGAGGACGAAGAAGAAGAAGAGGAAGAAGAAGACGAAGAAGATGAAGAAGATGCGTTTGATATTCATGCTCATGATGAAGACGATGACAATGGGAGCCAGGACTTTGAAATTGACCCGTCTGCTTATTCAAGTGATGAAGCCTATGCAAGAGCACTGCAGGAGGCTGAAGAAAGGCAAATGGCAGCCAGACTTCTTGCTATGACAGGAATTAACAGAAGTGAGATATCCATCAAAGCTTTTACTTTTTTAATTCGATTGTCACTGTTAGAAAAGGTCTGTATAGTCTAGAGCCTAATCCTGCATTTTGATTCTCAGTGGACATTGGTGAATCTGAAGATGAAGAAGATCATGGTGGCAATGCTCAGGTGGATTTTAATCTCTTTTTAGCATTTTGAACTATTCACTATTTTGAATTCTCTTTCTTTCTAAAATGTTATTTAAGGTCCACTTTTTGCTTATGGAACATCAAGTATCTTGATGGGCTTTTTTCTTTCTCATGGACTACCTAGTTCCTTGATTGACATCTTTTCCTTTTTCGTTTGAATGTGAGAGTGTATTTAACCTGTTCATGAACTCTTCTTAATCCAGTTGCTTTGTCTTAGTAACATGGTGCTTTGTGAATGATGCTTCATTTCACATGCGTGAGGGGGGGGGGGGGGGGGTTCTGGAGAAGGTAAACGGAAAACATGGAATAAAAAGACCAAAGACCCGGGAAAAAAACCAAAAAAAAGGAAGAAAAGAAGAGCAAGACAGCTCTTCCTTTACCAAGTGGCTTATGGTGGTGCCTAGTTGAAAGGAAGAATATGAATCCCGGACTGTTTAGGTGTAGTTTAAAAACCCCTTATGTGGCTGTTCACTTGATTCTTCTTCTGGACCTTGTTTAAGTGTTTTCCCTCAAATAGACTATATAAAGCTTGTAACTTTTGCTAGCAGATTTGTTCGTAACCCAAATGCAGTTCGTTTAAGTGTAGGATATAATCTCGAAGAGTTCTTAGAGTGTGTAAGAAAACCTGGAGATTTCTAATTCTATTTTGCTGGGTGAAGCCACGGTTACTACTATATGACATATTTTGACCTCTTTTTTCCTTTTACAATCCCCACCCCACTGTTGAGAAAACCATATTTTTTTTGTCCAGGTGGTCTTGGATGCCTATCCTGTAATTAGATGCCGTTTACTTATCCTTCATTACGGTTCTGGTTGAGACACTGTGTGTTTTCCTTGATATTAAACTTTTGTTTAGTCTGTCAGCCTCGTATTTAGAAACCTTATTTTAGAATTACAACAACGTTTATGCGTCACCTGTGTTCATTGTATTCTGTCATAAACCAAATTCTCCTCAATGCCATTGTCTCCCTCAACGTTTTTTTGTCTCTTTCTTGCATTTATCATGTGTCTCCCCTAGTACATGGCAGTGTCTAATAGGCGTGATATTAAACGTGATTTTGTTATTCCTGCATTAAATGTGTCTCTTTCCAGCATTTATCATCTACAATCACTATTGCATACGGATTTATCATATTAAACGTGATTTTGTTATTTTCTCTCAATATGAACAACCCTCGACTTTCACCGTAATGTGTTCGTCTCTTATATTATTCATCCTTGTCTGCCACACGTACATCTTAACATTCTCATTTCCACCATCCATATCTTAAGTTCTTGTTTTTTATTTACTGTCCAACAATTAAGATGACCTCGTTGCCCCACTCTTAAGTTTTAGTGGCTCCTTATAATCACATATTAGTCCTGACATGTTTCTTCACTTTAAACACCTTACCATGATCATGTTACATGTTTCTTCCCCTAAAACTCTCGCAAAAGAAATCTCTTGATATCTAATTCTGACACAGGATGCAACTGTACTCGGGTTTTTTTTGTTTTGTTTTTTTTTTTCCGGGTCTAAAACTGACTCCTGTATACTTCGTTGTCTACCTAATCAATGTGGAACATTTCACCTTTAATGTATCACGCCAAGCAGAACAATGACTCGGTTATTTGTTTCATCCATCATACACCATATCATTTGCTAATGGCATATATCATAGGACACTATCTTGAATGTATCCAGGGAATTCATCTTTGAACAAGTAAAAAAGGTACCGACTTAAAATTGATCCTTGGTGTAAACACCATAGTTGTTAAAGCGATGCCTAGGCGCTAGGGTAGGGGTGACAACCAAGATGTGAGGTGGTGCGAAGCAGTCAACCAGGCGATTGTCTTTAGGCATAAAATGGCGACTAAGTGGTGAAAAAGAGTCGCCTTGTGTTGTTTCCGTGGATGCATGTGGCATTTCTCCAATAAAACCAAAAAACAACACTCAGTCGATATACATATACTTCTTGACTTTGAAAAAACAAAATTAAAATTCATAAACAGTTGGCTTCTATTGAGCTTATGTTAGAGTGAGCAGCAACATTGTTTCTATGTTTGGATAAAAGAAGAATGGGGAAATAGATTAAGATAACCTAGTAGCCTATTAGAATAATTGGACTATTGGAACTCTATTTTTGCCATCAATATATTGCAATGATCCTTAAGCTTAATCTCCAGAATCTCTTGCTTCTTATTTCATCTTCCTTTCCTAATTTTCTGTTTGCTTGTACAAGTTTTCGTACTTTTTCCCTCTCCTTCTAGGTTGCTTCTTCATTTGCTTCCTTAGTTAATGATCTGTTATAGTGCTAGTACACACTCATAAACTTGTGAATTTTGCTTTGTCTACTCCTTTTTCTTTGTGCATTAAAAGCATAAAACATGTTTGTGGGTTTCCTCGACTATGGTACTCTAGGCGTCGCCTAGGCTGCGGCTTGCGTTATAACACCTATGGTAAACACAGCGAGTATAACTTGGTTATCTGTTTGATCGTGAATAGTAGTTGAGTCCTGTTTATGGGAGTTATGTTTCTACTTTGAACTCTTTTCGAAAGGAAATGACTACAAAGGACCTTTTCTACTCTTTCCTTTACTGATTGTGTAGCAACCATCTAGTTTGGATTATCTCACGTTAAGTGTCCCATTACTTAGAGTCACGTGGACAGTTTCTTATGACGTGGATTATCTCTCAGTTAAGAGTCACGTTGAATAAGATGGAGATAATTTTCTCCTCAATTTTAAGATTTGGTAGTATGGAAGGTTGATAAGATATCCTCGTATGTTGTGTTAATTGAAATAAATTAGGTTATGAGGAATAGAAGGGTCACTCATCAAAATGCTTTCGAGATTTTGTCCCTTTAAATCAAGAGATCGTAGGACTCCCTCTTAACTGACTCTCACCGCTACCTAGAAATCTTAGGTTGTAAACAAAATCCAAAGACCATATACCCAGGTTTATCGTCTGCGTGTACTTGTCCATGGGCCCAAAAAATCCGCATATGTTCCATACATAGGAAATCTTTAAATTTCGAGACAGCAGTCCACAATGCATTAAAAGATTCAAGGAGAAACAGGTTGAAGCTTAGTAATTGATCAGGGATGCGGCTGCAAGATATTCAGCGCTCGTGTTCATTTCCTATGATGTGGCAGGGAGGTTCTTCTGTGCTTGAGCTGAAGCGAAAAATTCTGATTTAACCTTATTAAAGCGACAGTAGATGATAAGGTGGTCTTGGCTACTTTTCATCTATTTTGGGACACTAAAGTATGGTTTACTTGAGTGTGATAAGTATAGCTCCGAATCAAAGGTTGTATGAGATGGACCCTTGCAACTTGCGCCTTGGTATCACTTTTCAAATCAGGGGAGCTTGGGGACTTCTCTAAATTACAATAAGCTAGTTCAGTGGATAACTGCCAACGCAGCTTTGAGTACTTTTAGCTCGGTCGGGAACTCTAGAGCAGCATCAAATGGCAAATGATGCAAATATTCAACAGCACGCTGAAGGACATTCAACGGGAAGTAGAGCAACAGAGGGCTTGAAATTTGGCTTCTGGCATATATTCAGCGCATGAAATTGAGAAACTAGGCGTTTCTGGAGACGGTATGATGATGTTTCTTTTCTTTTTTGACACTCCCTGAGACGTCTTCCTCCACATCAGTCTGAATTTGTCAGTCAACATTTGAAGGATACAAATGGCGTACCGACGTGCCAAAGGATTAATTGGATTTTGATACTTAACTGAGGTTTTGATTCTTAGTAATCCCCTAGTGGACATTTCTTTGGTTTTCCTCCTAGGAAACTGTAGCTTTTATGCTGATCACAACCATTCAGCATTTCTTCTTATTGTTCTGTCATCGCTTGGTAATATAATGTTTGGAATGACATGACAAGTGTATACGCAGATAGTTTTGTTGGTTGCGTAGACGATAATGTACATGGGCTACACATGAAAAGTGAAAACCTTGGTCGGATGCTCGAGTGTCGGCCTTGGTCAGATGCTAGAATGTATGGGAAACGAAAACTGCAATTAAGCTGAACTAATAGCTTGGCAGTTGTGATAGGGTGATTGAGACATGTCAAAAAAGTCAACCGCGAGTGCTGTTTTCTTATATAAAAAACAGAGAAGGATTGGTATTAGGCCTGCTAAAGGTGCTGACAGTGATATTCTGGGTAAATTTGAAGCTCCTTCTAGATGAAAATAATCTGCCCGAGACAAGTTCCGGAAATAAAATACTCAAAGCTAAACAAGTTCTGATAGAAACTACTTCTTGGGCCAGTTGTAAAATGATTTAAAGTGTATGAACTGGTTTCCCCTGTATTGAGTTCTGGCAAAATGGTAGTTCTTTTCGTGTCTTCCTTAGATATATTTTCAATGATTGGGCTTTTTTTACCTTGCCCAAGTCTACTCAGATTTGTTGTTTGAAAGTAGGTTGTCAGTCTTTAATTTTTCAAATTGTTAACACAAATGGAACTTTTGTTTGATTCTTATGAATGTTTGTGGATATTGAATCTTCCAGGATGTTTGGGAGGAGGTCGACCCTGATGAGCTATCATATGAGGTAGTCTTCTTTGCTCATTATCATCATTTACTACTAGTTATATATGGTGAGTGGTTATCGACATCAGTATTGTGAGTATTGTTTTCTTTCTCTGTTAGGAATTGATTGCTTTGGGTGAAGTTGTTGGGACTGAAAGCAGGGGCCTTTCTGCCAATATGATTGCCTCTTTGCCGTCAATAAGCTATAAACCCCAGGGAACTCAAGATGGAAACGTTGATTCGTAAGTTTAATTAGCCTTTTCATCGTCCTGTCAGTGATACTTTGGTTATATCTTGCTGAATGATGTATGAGCCCTAAGAATCAGTGGTTTCAACTATTTGTTTTGAGTTTGTGCTGCAATCGACTAAAACGTCATCATATGCGCAGATGTGTTATCTGTAGATTGGACTACGAGGAAGATGACACATTGACTGTGCTGAAATGCAAACACTCTTATCATTCTGATTGTATAAACCACTGGTTACGGATCAACAAGGTACGGAGTCTGTCTTTCTTTCCGTCCCCTCTTTTTTTTCTTCAAAACTTCCTGCAATAGTTAAACTTTGGTGCTAGTTTAATGCCACAACAGCTTACATTTAGGGTATTATTAATGAGAACTAGTTGAACTGAGTTTCTGCTTGTTTGTTTCAAGTGATAATTTGTTTCTGGGGTTTCATGAGAGACATTTTTGATGTTTCAAGTGATAATTTGTTACCTAATTTGAATCTTATTGTTAGTGAAAAAGTTTACAAATTATGAGCATTAATGTTTGATGGATTTAATTTGGATGTAGGTTTGTCCGGTTTGCAGCGCCGAGGTTTCTACTGCTGGTGGTAACAGCTAGCAGGATGTGATTTCACTCCCATCTGGATTTGGGGGGTAGAGGGTTGGGGGTGGGGGGTTAAGAATGGGGAAACTTTGTGGTGTTTCAAAACTTTGTACTATTATGTAAACTATATCTTATGAGGATTGTGGCTCTTCCTCGTATATTCATTATTGTTGCTTTCTGCAGGATATACTATTCATTTTAAAAGTTCATTTTCAATTTAAATGACTTTAATTAGTTGATCATTCGGAAAATGATATATCCCCTTCGAATTTCTAGTTTGTCACAATTGTTTATCACAATATATGACTCGTTTATCGATGATTTTATCATTATCAACGATTATTAAAGCGTTGAGCGACACATAATGTCAATACCCTGAATGAATGCATCATTGTATGATCAGTGGTTGAATTGCTAAAAAAAAGTCGTCGGTTCGACTCTCATCTGAAACGCCATGATGAAAGTGTTTTTGGTTAGGGTTTACTCTCAGTAAAGAAATGATTCAGAGGCGTACGAATCGGATCGAATTTCTGATTAATTCCAGTCGAATTGGTTAGGATACTCGGGGTTTTAAGAAAAAAAGAAAAAGAAAAAGAAAAATTGAATAGACTTGGTGTATAACCAATTTGCACAACATATACACCATGACAAAGCATTGTAAAACATCGAAATGTCTTATGATGCCTTAAAACGCTTTTTGATTATTTGTAATGTTTTGTTATAGCAGTTGTTGTGCAAATTGATTTTGTATGTTTCATTTTCAAAAATAAAAAGAGGTTGGTTTGATCGCAATTTGAAAGCGATTTTTCGGATTGATGATGCTTCTGAGGCGTTTTTGGGGCAGATATTTACACCGTTGATTTGTAATGTAAACTCATTAATCATTATTATATACATATTGATCAACGGTGTAGATACACGCCGTGACATTACAATAAAACATGAATTACAATAAAAATATTATTATGATGGTTATTTATAGATAATAAAAATATGAATGTTTGAAAAATTGGATAAAATTGTGAGAAAAAAAATGGATTAAAAAGAGTTAGTAATAGGTATATTTTTAAATCTAATTTTCATTTAAATAAGGGTATAATAATATTTTTGAATAATATACCAAGTAGCTTGCTCAAATGTTAAGTGATTTGAGAATGCTTATGGAGGTCATCGATTCGATTATCTTCTGGAGTGTCAATGTAATGTCCCACATAGGAAAAATAGTAGAATGATCACCCTCATATAAGTGTGAGACATAAAGGTTTTGTCAACTCGGGTTAGCCCGTTTAGACCAAGCGAGGACGGCGGTCTAAGCGAATGACCGACATTTATGACTATTTAAGCGCTACTGAGCCCGGTCCTGGGCGTTATGAGAATGTATCGGAGCCGACTATCGACGGAACTATGCTGCCGCACCGCATGAAGAAGACGGTGTAAGGATGACCTCTAGTTACCTCTGGTAGGGACGATCCGGGAACAGATCTTGGCCGTCTGGCGAGGACGCCCATCCCTTTATAAGGGAGAATGTAATGTCCCACATAGGAAAAATAGTAGAATGATCACCCTCATATAAGTGTGAGACATAAAGGTGTCTTGTCAACTCGGGTTAGCCCTTGCACTACCAGCGAGGACGGCGGTCTAAGCGATTGACCGGACATTTATGACTATTTAAGCGCTACTGTGCCCGGGTGCAGGGCGCGTTATGAATCGGTATCGGAGCCGACTATCGAGGACGGAACTATGCTACCGACCTGCATGTACAAGAAGACGGTGTAAGGATGGCCTCTGAATTACCTCTGGTAGGGGCGATCCGGGAAACGATCTTCGCCGTCCCGGCGAGGACGCCACCCTTATAAGGGGGAGAATGTAATGTCCCACATAGGAAAAATAGTAGAATGATCACCCTCATATAAGTGTGAGAGACATAAAGCCTCTTGTCAACTCGGGTTAGCCAGCTTTTAGACAGCGATGACGGCTGTCTAAGCAGCTTGACCGGACATTTATGACTTCATTAACGCTGAGGCCGAAGTGCAGGGGCGTTCTGAATGGTATCGGAGCCGACTATCGACGGAACTATGCGGCCGACCGCATGTACAAGAAGACGGTGTAAGGATGGCCTCTGGCTACCTCTGTAGGACGATCCGAAACGATCTTGGCCGTCTGGCGAGGACGCCATCCTTTATAAGGGGAGAATGTAATGTCCCACATATAGAAAAATAGTAGAATGATCACCCTCATATAAGTGTGAGACATAAAGCTCTTGTCAACTCGGTAGCCACTTTTAGGCAGCCAGCGATAGCGGCGGTCCCGGCAGCTTGACCGACATTTATATTTCATTTAACCTTCTACTGCGCCCGGTCCAGGGCCATCACGATCATGTTGAAACAACTCTTGGCCAGACTTTACCGAGTAAAGAGCCAAACTCGAGTGCACGATTCGGACCGAACTCCGAAAACTCAAAAAAAAAAAAAACGTCATTTTATTAAAAATGCATCTCCCAAAATTTAAAAATAGAAAAAAAGAAAGTTGAGTCCCAAATTTCTTATGGCCATAAAAATAAGGGGTTCTATTTGGACTTTATTTGAAAACTTTAGTTAAAACAATTTGTTTGACCAAAAAAGTGAGGAAAAAGCAATTTGTTATACAAAATTTGAATTTTTTAAGTTTTGGTGTTTTTGAACCAAACTAAAACCCTATTTGGGAAGGGTGACACTTAGAGGATTTGGCGCCTTAAGATCGTGCACATTGTGAAAAAGAAATGGGAGAAAATCGCGGTCAAACTTCACTAAAATCCAAAACACCCTTTTTTTCCAAACTTTTTTCCAAAACACCCTTCTTTACTCATTATCCCCTTATTTACTACTTGCACCCATTTACTATTTGTCTGTACAAAATTACTTGAAGCACGCATGATTTTTTTATATAGAGAATCGTCACCACATGGAGTTCGCTCATGTGGAACACCAACGCTCGATCATGACGGCGTTGGTGTTCGAACACCAAAGCAATACCGATGCTAACGACGCTCCTATATAAAAGTGTTAAATCTTAACGTCGATCATGACACTTGATTTGGTGTTCTGATGGCATACTAACGCCAATGGACATCGACGTTGTTGCCACTGTGAATACTAAATATGAATGACGTTTTTTCACCCGAAAAATATTCATTAATGTGGTGCAAGTAGTAAAAAGGGGGGTCCAAATAGAACCCACCAAAAATAAAATGTCACAGATTCTTCTAGAAATCTTTAGAAACACGATTCTTCTAGAAATATCTTTTGATTCCGATTCTTCTTTTCTTCCAATTCATCAAAATTTCACTTACTGTGCCTCTGATTGTGACTTACAAAAAATAAAAATAAAAAAACAATCAGAAACATTACCCAATTTCCGTTCCCTAATCTACTCGACGGAACCCTAGACCCGACGGGGCAGGTCAGAAAAAGAGGCTCGTCGGAGTAGCACGAGACTGGATTCAGCATTGCATAAACTATCAGGTAGTCTAATTTTTGGGACATTTGTCTAATGCAAGCCTGTTTTTTTGAATTGTTATTAGGTTGAGATTCGACACCCCTTGTAGTTTTCAATCGATTCCTTTTACTTCTTCTTTCGCTTTTAGTATTTAGAAAAAAAGACGAGTAGAATATATTACAGTCTTCATTTTCCTCAAGTTCTCAATGAACTTTCTGTATTCACTAAGGAGCTCGATTGTTTGGGCAACTGTAAATCAACTAGCATACCTTAATCAATCATCAAAGAAATAAATAGCATATCCCAGTAGGGTATGCATAAAGTTCGTGACTTTCTCTTGCTTGAGTCTTGAGGTATTGTCATGAAGTCTAGCGTTGGATGCAATTCGATACGATAGATTACAGCTGCCAGTGATTGTTTCTTAGTGAATCTACTAGTATTAGCTTGTAGCTATTATGGTCAATATTTCACTTATTTTTTCCTCCTTATGATATCAAGAATCTCATCTTCATCTACCATTTGTCACTCTATCCTTTAATATTTTTTTCTTGTAGTGTTCTGACTTAATTATAATGGTTACTGGTATCTATTGAGTGGACTTCACAGCTGTTTGATAGAATATTCAGTAAGTTCCGATGAATGATTTCGTATTTAGCTTCTTGTACTTGGATGCCCGATTGTCACTGATATGCGCCTCCTGGTTTCTAATGCCTTATGCATGTCATGTCCTGTTCTTAAGTGTCTGTGATCCTATTACAAGCCACGTATTTGTTCTTCATCTCCCTATAGGATCTATGTATGGTAGGTGGAGTCGCGAAGTAAAAATATGTATCTTTTGATCGATGCTGCTGGAGTAGTCACCGATATTCAAGTTGTTCTGTCATCTCAATGTATGGCTCCATACCCATCCCTTTTGTCTTTCCTTTCAATTGATTAATCTGTTCAATTTTTGTAGAAACCTGAATCTGATCATTGAGTTGGGTTGCCTTTTTGTCGGGTCACGCTGTAGTAGTGTTGTTTATGCACATGGTACTTTTGGATCATTTTTTGGACCACGTTTTCTATGCACAGCTGCTTTAGTCGCATGATTGGTCTTGTTGCTGGAATCTATGTTGTCTGATGTTTTAAAAACCTATTTTGATGCTTTGGGTAATCTCTACCAATGATTCTTGGTTTGGTATTGTTCACTGCACCTCAGACAATGCATTGTTGCCTTTGTAATAATGTACATGCTAGGATTTATGTGGTGGTGATCCAAGGGATGAAAAATGCTTAATTATTGTCACAAAATTGTATTTAATCATTCAATAGGATGGGTCATAGCCAATATTCACATATTTAATTTGCGACATTGTGAAAAATTAAAAACTGATGAGAACATACTTAAATGGATGTAACCTATAAAAGTACGAGACAAAAAAAACTTGAGTCACCTGTATTTTGAACAGAAATTATTTTTAGATTGATATATTTTTTAGATAAAAGTAAATGAATATCAAAAGATACTAGTCCCCTGTCCCAAAATATAATTCCGTGTAGCTTTTTAGTCTTGTCCCATAATATAAGTCCATTTAGAATACCTATCAAGCATTTATTGCATTTTTCTCCTTTTACCCCTAATTTATTACATCTTCACCCACTTTTCATTACTCGACAACTATTGCATTTATGACAGTCAAAGGGTATTCTAGACTTTGGACATTAAAATCAATGACACTTAACCAATTTTTTTAAACTGTGTGAAAAGTCGAATGAACTTATATTTTGAGACGGAGGGAGTATATTTTTCTTTTTATAAACTCATATGACATATTAAAATCTGACTTTGTAAGTATAAAGTATTTCATTCCGATTTTTATGGGAAAAAAAGAAAAAAAGAGGGGAAATGTGTTGGTAGTTAAATTAGTTAGTCGAGATGTGAGAGAAAAGTTTTTGGAAAATTGTACGGGGAGTGTTTATTGGAGTTTGTTGTTTTATGGGGTGTTGAACACTGCAGTGGTTGCTCTAATAATCTCTAATCATGATGACAACCTTTTGTGGCTCAGAACCAGGGTCGAGAAGGTTTTAGATTTCTCCTACATTCGTACAATTTATCGAGTCATAACCAAATGATTCGTTCTAACGGTCTTCGGCGACTCGTCCACCAGCTCGCTCTCCGTTCTCTTTCTTCTCATGTCATCCACAAATCCTCTGCCTCCGTACGTATATTCTCAAGAAATTTTCTTGTCTATTTAACCCCTTACTCGAATGTTAATTTAACTTAATATTCCCTCTCTCTGAAATTGATTACAGACAATTGAAACAGTAATCTGTCGGGGAAATAGGAGCTTTGGAACTAACATTACCAATCAAAATGGAGTCTCGAGATTTTCGAATTCAGGAAAAGGTTTGTTGAGTTGTTAACCAATTCAATTTTTTTGATACTTTTGGTTTAATAATGCAGGGGATGTGCTACAATGCATTAAATTTAGTCATATTTCCTATCTGCTAAGTTTATGGTAGATTATGGTACATTATGTGGACAATGCAATCGTCCTCTCAGACCAATGGTACCATGCCAAAAAGGCGTCGTTGGAATTTATCAACCGAAGTGATTGAAGTTCCAGTGAGGATAATTTTACTCACTTTAGTGTGTACAAGATGCAGTTTTTAACGGAGTGCAAGGTCCTGGGACTGGATTATCAAAGGGAAATGTTATCTGGGCACGATCAATTCACGCGACTGGTAAGTCTTTTATCTTTCTTTCTGTTGTGTAGATTGTAGTCATTTTGATTTCAGTGGCACCAACTCTGACCAATTTTCTCTCTCGAAAAAATAAAATAAAAACAACCGTGCCTGAACCCTGAGTGACCGAGTCTTCAGGTCCTGATATTATTTGTATTTTAATTTCTAAACAATCTTCAAAGTTTTTTTTTTTTTTTTTTTTTAATGTGCATTAGGAATTTATGAGCTTTTTCATAGGCATGTTGTAGAGGAGATATGCTTTTTGGAAATACAGAACAAATTGATGTTTTTTTCCCCCTTGTGATTAGCATATTCAGCACAGGATTATTATGATACTCTTGGAGTGAGTAAGAACGCCACAACATCTGAAATTAAGAAAGCTTATTATGGGGTGAGCCTCTTCCTTAGGTTTGTTGCTGCTGCTACTTTTTTATTTGGTTGTGCTGTCGTTTTCTAGTGCAGAACCTATTAACGCTTGTCAATTCGTCGGTTTTCACTTTATGATGCATCGTTCTTGTTTGCAGCTTATAAGAATTTACATCCTGATGCAAATAAAGATGATCCTGATGCAGCAAATAAATTTCTAGAAGTTCAAAAAGCATATGACGTATGCTTGCTTGGCAATGTGTTTATGATGGAGCTTTTGTCTATTTTCATTTGCTGAACTTGCTTCAGATTCTCACCCTATTTTTTTTGTTCTCTGCAGGTCTTAAAGGATGAAAATAAGCGTGCCCAATACGACCAGGTTCCCATTTTACTTTGACACACCTATAATCTTATTTTTAATTTGAGGTCGAGCAGGAAGGTTTTGACTTTTGCTGCTATATAATTGGTATGCTGAGAATTTAACCTAAACTACATTAAAATTGGGGTCGGATTTTAGCTTTTTTCATGCCTTGATTTGTGCCATGTTAAGTATAGCATTTTGGGCGGGCCATGTAGTCTATTCTCCTATTACTCAAGCTCTGGATAAATTATTGACTAAGAGTTTGTTTCATTAGTTTGGTCACATACACCTGCTTTAGAACTGCTTTTAGGATATATCTGTTTCCAGGTCCATCGGATTTTATCCTTCACAAATGAAGCATACGTGTTTCCATTACACTCTTGCCGTTGAGGTTGACAACTTAGATTTTGGAGAATGGATCTGGAAGATGTAAAAGTGAAAATAGAGGACAAGGTTCATATATCGGATATATTAGAAAGAGAAGATGATATATAGGAGCTTGTGGCTATGCAGATTATGTGGCATATTCACTGGTGATAACTATTAATACATGTGGTAGCTTCACTTTTGGAGTTGAATAAAGAAGTAGTTTGATTCTATGTCAACCAGGAGCCTGTGCATTTGGTATGGACCTTTGCATTTATGTTTCAAGCAGGGATGGAAAACCAAGTTTCATGTAGGCATGTAAACAATGGGAGAATCGGGCACAACATGTGATGATGTGGTTTACCTAGATATATTATGGTCGGATGGAACCCTTTATCTCCCCATGATTCGAAAAAATTAAGGCTGCGATCTTTGCATGGTTATATACTTTTTGGGTTCGTTGAATCGCCCAAAATGTTAAGGCTGACCAAAGTCCTCCTAAAGTGATAGCTGGGCCTCTCGTATGAGGTCAATATTTACCCAACCTTTTGTCCTAAATGTATACACTAGAAAAGCTTGTTTCACATATGTATTTAATGAATCCATAGGTATCATATAGTACATATATACACAAAATAATAATCAAGAAATATGGCTTAGTTTCGTGATAGGAAGTTAGGAGTTGTGTAACTAGGCAAATATATTCCAGATTAAATTTTCGGCGCATATGTAAAGTGTGTCCTTTTCTATTTGGTTTCAGTTCATGTTCATTTATTTTTTGGTACTGCCATTTCATGTTTCGAAATATTTTCGGCATATTTATTGTGTCTGTTTTCCCCAGTTTTGCGTAATAATTATACTTGGTATTGCAGCTTGGGCATGATGCTTTTGAAGCGGCTTCAATAAACTCCAGTGGGGAAGGCGGTTTCAATCCGTTTGAGAAAGGCGGTTTCAATCCGTTTGAGAAAGGTGGTTTCAATCCGTTTAATGTGAGTAGTGAATATCAAGAGTTGGTTTATCATACATACAACCTGATTTTTACTTTTCATCATTGAGATTGGTATATTTACAATGGTTGGAGTTCTTTGGATTTTTTTCCATGAGGATTTGTTATTTTGACATAAAATAGCAGTCCCTTTAACGAGATTGTGCCCTTTAAACAATAATACTTGTACAGATGCTGGAACAATCACTCTACTGCCTTAGTCAAGTCCGTTCGTTTTTTTCTAATTCTTCATTTAACAAAAGCTATAGCCAGAATTATCATTTGTCCTGCATCAACAGTATTAAATATGTTCTGTCAACATGGTACTTTTTCGGCATTTTCATGTTAATAGCATTTAAAGGTGGTTTGTAAAATTGAAGTCTTAAGTTTGAAACATAGAGGTACTTTTTAAGTGTCTGATTAATGCTCGTGTTGAATTAATAGTAATATTGTCTGAATCTGAATGCTGAAAATTATCAAAGTTACAATATATAGGGAGGAGGGAGGTTGGTTTTGACAATAAATATTTTTAAGATATTAATTCACTCTTTTAATGACATAAATCACAAAAGAGATGGCCACTTATTTAGTTAATTGTTAAGGAAATCTAACTAGCTCTTTAAATTCTCAGATTAAGTGATAGTTAGTGTTAACAAACACGTCCGTATTGTAGTGATTAATTGCACTTGCTAGTTATTTAGCTGACGAACAAAAGATGCTTATGCCTTCAATTCATGATTAAAAATTTTGGGTTTATTTGGTGTTCTAAATGAATGCTTGACAAGTGTAAATTAACTCTGCAAAAGCAAAATAAGTTGAGAATTTTACGGTCTATATTAACCGAATATACCGTTTTGCAAATTTTACATGACTATGCTTACAAGATTCAATTGTTTTTTGAGGGCTCCCATATGGGTAGCCGGGTGCTCACAGTATTCTTGTACATATTCACTGCATTCTTGCAATAGTTTTTATTTTTGTGGGAGATATTAATAATCTGCTCCACCTACAGCTATCAGTCTCTTTTTGGAATCTGATGACCATTTCTCTTTTGCATTTTCTGACATTTGATGCAAATTCAAATTGGATCAGATTTTTGAGAACTTGTTCAACAGAAAAAGCAGAGGCAAGGATGTCGAGGTTTGGGCATTCCACTGTCAATGGTTTAGGGTTACATGCCGTTCATGTTTGATGGTTTACTTCTTTTGTGATCTTTATAGGTCATACTAGAACTTTCATTTATGGAAGCTGTTCATGGA